>WMED01000023.1:28142-56770 GCA_019650415.1 Pipa parva
CGGGGTGGGTGCCTAGGGTGCCAATAGGGCCAGAGTCGGCTCTGTGCAGGACCCTTCCATCTGAGCTAAGACCCTACTGTCTAAAGATTCCAAAACACTTCCAGATACCAATAATATTCCCAATTACATAGATTTTTTTGAATTGTGGAACATTTTAGGATTTTTAAAGGCACTGTGCTTGTAATTGGTCACAGGCTGCCCAGATTGGTATTGACATGTACCAGAAGCAATTCAGTTTGCCACCAATGGCAATAATGATTTTTTCCCCATACTGGATTTAGATTTGCACAGGAAAAGCCCCATACTATGATCACCTTCTGTAAAATGTCTATGTACACAATTTGTTTTCACCACATAAGTACTGTGGTGAATTTGTGCATGGGCAATCTCCCATGTGACATACCCTAAGATTGTCTGTCATAGTGTCTCCTGGTACTATCCCCTATTTACTTAAATGAAACTGTAATAGTACAATAGCCAGTTTACCGATGAAAGCAGTTTCCTGTTGGTGACTGGGGGTTACTGCTTCATGTGATATTATCCTCAGAGAATCTAGGAATATCGTATTCTATGTAATTACAGCTTTAATAAAACTCATTGTCCTTTTAAAAAAAACATGAAATAAAATCCAGTGTAGATTTAGAATAAGGTCCCTTTCAAGTTGCTGACTGTAGTGTGAGCAGATCTGGGAACTTGCTGAGTATTACCTGCAAACTCCAGGTTTGCAAAGCAAACACCAAGGAGGTTATTCACTAAAGTCTGAATTGTTGCGTATAGGTGTGAATTCGCCAGCTAAAGACAGTTGCAATAGACTTGCTACTGTTGCAGTCACATCTTGATAATGAGAATATTGTTGTAGTTGTGACTTTACTATGGAAACTGACATAGTTGTAACTTTAAAAATTTAAATTTAAGAATTGTGATGGTCGTGGATTTGCTATGGGAATCCGCTGTTTGAAAATTCGACAGTTGAATTTGCACTTTTGTGAATAACTCCCTAGACTCCATGGAAGCGCTCTAGTTCTCCCAGTTCTATATAAACAAAAAGTTGTAACCTTCCCACCCTAAACCAAATCCCTCCCCCCAAAACTTGTCCCTTTATTCCATAAGACACCCACATCGGTTGAGAATTATGTGGTCACAATTGCATCATTAAACCCTGCCCCTATTCTTGGTAGAATGGGAACTCCAGGGCACAAGGCCCCTTCAGGTTCCCAGGTATGATTGTGAGATCAAAGATAATTTAAGCCAGCTGGCAGATGGCTTCTTATAGAGTGACTGGGTTACAACATGCTTTACAATTCAAATATTCTAGCAGTTTCCGACATACAGAAAAACGCATCTAAATAGAGCATAGTTGAAATGTTGCATTTTAAAATATTTTTATTGTACAAGTCTAATTTGGATTTGTTTTTGACTTTATAGCCTCATACATAATGAGTTGTGGCATCAGAATACATCCTTTATATGATAATGAAATTGAACATCTGACTATCACATAAAAATCAATTCTAAGAAACCAAGCTAATGTTTGAGATGTCATTGTTTGTATTAAAGTGTAAGTAAAGTTATTGACTAAGCTATACATATATATTATATTTATAATGTATAAAGATAAACTGAAACATTTAAAAGTAAAAACGATTTTTTTTTTTGAGTTCTCAGCTCTTATTCCTGTTGCATTAATCCTAGTGCCTCTCTCTGTAACTTTCTCTTCCTGGTTATTGCCCAGAAGCCCCCTCCTCCTAATGAGGTCACACAATGACTCATTCTACTAGTGCATGCTTAGTAATCTGATACTTTCCTCTCACTGCTAAGCCCTGCAACACTGAATTCCGACAGTCTGTGTCAGTTTTTAAGATAAGAGAATGTGAGGGATGGGGGCGTGGCCTTCTCCACTACAGGAAGGAGGAATATTTTACAGAGGGATTACAAGTGCTGCAGAGTGAAAAAGTGAGAGAGGATTTTACTAATCATTTTTACATTAAACAATACTTTAATGGGGCAATCTTTATAAGTAGGGTTTATTTACACTTTAAATTAAATAAGACCTAAAGCCTGTTTAGAGTATGCAACCTTATGCAAAGAGACTGCTTAACATTCCCAAATGTACAGTAGCCTTTGCGACGAATGATCAAAGTCTAGGAAGTTACCAGTTCCATGGCTCAGTATTTCTCTGTACTGATGGCGCTACACATGCTCAGTGTGCTTTGGCACCTGTAGTTGTGTAATGATTAGGGACTGAGGCGAAATAGTCTGACTGATATCAAATAAGTCTAACAGATAAATTAAGAATAAGGAATTAAGAAAAATAAAATAGGAATAAATCATTTTAAGAACTGTTTGAATTCTAACTGAAGAACCACAGCCTCAATTTAGAGGCCCCTCCAATTTATGAATCAAACATCTTTAATATCTTCAGTGCATCAGGGCTAGTTATTAAAAGGACTAAATGCATACAGCACACTATACTGAACTTTCTGCAGCTCTGCATTGCACAGCTGAACTAGTATCAGCAATGCAGTATGGAGATTTGACAGATATTTGGGTTTAAAGATATAATGGGGTTTATTCATGAAAGTCCAAATAGTTCTGTAAAGGTCAGAATTCACATTAATTTGCTACTTCCCCATATTCATGGTGAATTCATGTCCAATTTGGATGCATATGCCTGGCAGTGGGGGAAGACGGCCAAGATCATTTTGAGACAATTTGTGCCATCATTCTGGATAATAAAACCTTGCCATGATATGCAGCTTTGCACATGCCGATGTGATGTGATGGCAACAGTAGGAAGAGCTGTCTGTCCTCTGCTGCTCTTACGCAAGAGACTCAACACTTCAACATGATATTTGTATTTATTGTGCAAATATCTGTTCTGATAATCTGCTATGGTATTTGAAATGATGCAATATCAACAGTTTTCAGCCAGTTATGTTAGCAATAGGTTCTTTGTTGTGAGAAAAAGTCCTAACAACTCCCCACAGTGCATCATGAGATTTGTAGTCTTCCTGAATAAGTTCATGTTGTAGACTACATAACTGGATCATAGCATAGGTTCTGTATCATGCAATAGCAATAGCAAGATACAGCGGATAGGAAGGGAAAGTTTGTTAATTTGTAGTGTCCTTGCAGAAAAAATGTACAGGTAACAATCCTATTACAGATGCATAGAAACATTATAGTTTAGCTTTAGTAACTGTTTGCTACTGATTTGCCATTCTAGACATTGAAAGGCTAAACAAAGAAGTTATTATCTTCCTAGGGCAGGAAGTTGATTCTATTTTTAACAAATTCTAAGTACTGTGCTGCATTATATTTACCTGGATCTAATATGAAATAGTACCCTGTGATCATACAGGACAATGATTAATATTTTAGAGTTGAAGGAGAAAAAAACATAAACCATAACTTAAAATAAGAAATTTATATTAAATTGTCCAATTTAAAAGTTAGCACTGATAGCTAATTTGGTATATGTGATATAATCAGAACATAACAAGACCAACCTAGCATGTCCGCAAATATTGGTGCACTAAAATGACAAGACCCTTCAATGAGAATGTATATGGCTACTGCAAGATAGTTCTAAGTTGTTTACTAAAGGAGACATACAAATTTATTATATCTGACGTTTTTGTGCCCAGTCAATAGAACTGACCTACCTTGGTGTTGACTTTAAGCAACTTCTTTTAGATTTTTCAGCAAGATCTTCTGCTGTTTGATCCCTCATCACAGCAGGTTCTTTCTTTTGGCATACCAATACATAATTTTGCCCACTATTGTTATCCCAAAATGTGCCAACTGGTGTTTCATAGCATATGCAGAACTGAACTCTGGCTCCATCTCTTTGATTAGGAGTAACCGATGAAATTGTAAAAACAAACTGGTCTGTGTCACCATTGAATGAGTCAGGAATATATTCTGCTTGCACATCATAATAACTTTGCCAGTCATCAAGCGACAATCGCACATATACTTGTTTTTCATACGATATATTGAGAACCCTGATAACTCCTTTCATAGAATTCACGCCTGGAGTAAAGTCCATTGATTCAAGCAGTACCTTTTTTGCTCGCAGCTCTTCTATGATGCCTTCCACAGATGGAAGTGTAAAGCTAGGGATGAAAGAAAAATTCTCATTCTGATTTGTTTCTACTTCATAGTTTTGGATCTGTGATACAATTGGTACTTCCCAAGTATCAAATTCTTTAACAGACACAAGATCAAAACCAAATGCATCTGCAAAGGACACCTTTCTTGCAACGGTGGTTGGTGGTTCCAGTTCACCTTCATCTGATGACACAGAACTTCGCCGCCTTGGGAGTGGAGAAAATCGAGGTTTGATCGTAGTTTTTACATCCTCTTCCTCTGAACAAGAATATCCTAAGAGCGACGGCTCTAATAATGTATTTTTACTTTGATTATTTTCTTTTAAAGTCTCCATTGGGCTCTTAGATGTACACAGGAAAAGAGCAGGGCAGCTACTGACAGCTGACATTTAAGACACTGTGACTTAGAATAAGGATTAACATTACAGTTGACATTGCAAAGGGTAGTCAGACCTATTAATAAGTGCTGTGGCTTGTAAACTATGCTGGCCTTCTCGCAAAAGGTTTTGAATCTGATACTCTTTGTGTCACTTGTTTAACACACAGGCCAGATAATTTTTTTTTTTTATGATTTGGGTATTTGAAAAGAGCCATTCTAGTTTTTTATTTGTCACTGTTTGTTTTTAGATAATGTAAATCTATATAAACATAGAAAAATGCTAGCTGGAATCATAATTAGTGTTGTTTGCCAAGATTCTGGTTGCAATACTCTGTTAAGGGAGGGAACAGTTTGTTTGCTGACTTAGATATCTAGATACCTGCGATACAATGGAGCGTATTGTTTATCAGTGGGTTTCCACAATAGCTAATCTATAGAATTCTAACAGAGGATAAACAAGTGACAAAATCATAAAAGAGAATCATCAACCAGATACAAATTGTCTGTTCTCCAACAAACAATAGCAGACTTTTAAATGTGACTAAAAGAAAAAGTGCTGCAGAATATAATCAGAGCAGTTCTCTATATATAAATAATAATCTACTCTCATATTTATTTTTACCAAACAGTCCACTTCTTTCCTTGATCACTTTTCTTACTGTATTTATTAACCTAACAGTCAAAATTTATTTCATGTTCTTCTATTAGAACAATCACCGAGGGGCTTATTCATTAAAGTGTAAATTATTAAAACACCATTACCTAACATCGGAGCCCTGCCATCAGCTCCCCTAGTTTGCCACTTTGATCTGGCAAAGTAAAAGTGATGATACAGTACACTTTGGCAAATTTGCTACTTTAACAGACTCCAACGACTGATGGCAGAATTTCGGGTGCATGTGTATTGGTGCGAAGAGTTCCGTAAATCTGTGACCGTCATAAGCTTCTGAACTGGATGCCAATTTACCACATCACAGAGTTTGCTGAATAGGCAAAGATGGGGAAGTGATGAATGAATGCCAATTCGAACCTTTACTGTTCAGACTTTCATGAATAAGCCCTCAATGGACTTTAAAATCCTATTTGAAATGTCATTTTATATTTATATAGGTTATAGCAAAATGTCTTTCAATATATTCATTTTCCATTAAAGACATTAACATCCTGTACCTTATACCTTATAATATTTGTAACGACTTGGATTGTAATTGATTTTAGGCAGCTGATAACCATCATAGCAACCTCAGTTATTAGCTTTAAGTTTTCTCCTTTGGTTACAAATCTGAAAAGAAACATTTGATTGGCTACAAGACCTGGGCATTCTTTGCCCCTGTTGGTACATTTGCTCTATGGTGCTAATTCACCATTGTGCGTAGTGAGCTGCGAAGCATTCGGCTCACTGCGCACATGGTGTTATGCGCCCGCTGATGTCCTGCACGCGGACATCAGCGAGCACATTAAATGAATTTCAGTCTCGGCGAGAACACTCGAGTCTCCTCGCCGAGACTGAAATTCCTTTAATGCACTCGCTGATTTCCATGTGCAGGACATCAGGGGGCGCATAACACCATGTGCGCAGTGAGCCGAAGGCTTCGCA
The DNA here is from genome assembly GCA_019650415.1 of Pipa parva. Lineage (NCBI taxonomy): Eukaryota > Metazoa > Chordata > Amphibia > Anura > Pipidae > Pipa > Pipa parva. The sequence goes on from WMED01000023.1 coordinate 34,231, forward strand.
GCTCACTATGCACAAGGGTGAATATGTCTCTTACTGGCTTCAAAGCAGACCAGTATCCTCACTGACTGTGTTCTATCATCACATTTTCCTAGATAAATTAATTGGTATACATGGACATCAGAGTTATTTTGCTCAGTACTAGAAAACTGACACATCTAAACCTAGTATTCTTTTTAAATTGTTTTATTTTCTTTGCACTGTAACAAACGTGTTATTCTATATACTATTTTTTATTAAAAATAACATTATAAAATTAAGTAGTAAAAACTACTGCTCACATATTGATCAACCTGTGCGGTCAAGGCCACCATTTAAAATCTGGTTGTTTAAAAAATCAGCTGATTTATATGGAACATATTTATCAAAGATTAATTTCACCTTCCAAAGTGAATTTGCCACAACTTCACACCAAGTAACACATATTGTAGCAAAATTAATTGTGCACAATTGTCACAGTGATGGAGAACATTTTTTGCATAGCACTTTCAGTACTTCTAGTCAGGTGAATAGAAGCAGTGGCATGTTATAGGGATTTTGTCGTATTGTTGTGATGCCATATTTACATAGATCTGTCACTATCTCTTTCTATATTCATTTCTACCTACTAGCACTACGGTATGTAGGTAAGGATATAAGAAAGTGCAATATTTCCATTTGTCTTCTCTTTTTTACATTCATTTCAGTGGCAGACAATTCCTAGTTCATATGTAATCCGGCTTTGCACTCGGTCACCACATTTTTTAGGCATTTCAAGTGAAATGTTGCCAGAATACTCACATGAACTCTCCCGTATCCACCCCAATTTACCACTTTTACTTCTTTACTTCTGTGTTTTTATGCTGAAATACAGGGACAAGATGTAAGCTAATGCATAAATAAGGGGTCGTTATAATGTTGTGAAGTGTGAGGTATTTCAACACATTGCTGAAAATAATGATTTCTGCTGAGTAAGCCAAGTTGGAGAAGAGAAGCATTGTTGCAAAATCAAGCCTATACAGGAACATTTTATCTAATTACAATATAGACATCATACAGTTCTTGGGGAAAAAGAGATTCTGATATTTATAGTTTACTACTTGTCCCTGTTTAGTAGATTGTGGGTAAGGTTACAACATAAAATGAAAATTATTGGATACTAAAGACTTATTTTATTAGCAGTGTTTGAATGATTGAATTTAAATACAAACCTTTGTACATTTTTATAACTGCCCCAGGATTTAGGATAGTCCAGGTAGCTTTCCCCAAAAAAAAATTAAGAGGGAAAGCACATGACTGCCATTAGGGAGAAATTAGCTCCTAGGGGGCTGTGGATTCCCAATATGTTCTATCTACTACGGATGAAGGCCTTAATGGAGTGCCTGTGGCTGGAGGCCTAAAAGATGGGACTATTATGGATACAGTGGGAATAGGATCTAATGTCCCAAAACCTGCAGAATTCATCTGCATCTGTAGCCCTGAATTACTCTACATCTTTATTTCCCCTCAGACGGCACTCACGTTCACCCATGAGTCCTTTTCCACTTCAGAGCTCAGTGCGCAGGAGGATGAACACTTCTTCTCAAGCTGCTCACAAGACAGCCACCTCTTACGAGAAGAGCAGCTGATAACAGCAGGAAGACAAGTGTCAGAGAACGGGAGGTTTATACACCCAAGGAACAAGGGCCCATTAGGAGAGGTATGTGATCAGGGCAGGTTTTTAGCAGCCTAGGTGGGTCTGATCTTATTGGGGGCCAGAATATGTGCAGTGGAGGGAGAACAGAGTCTGGTGTTTTAGATACTTTTTACAGTGGGAGTTCAGAGGTCTGTCAGAGCCAGCCTCACTTACAACACCACTTCTGAAAGAGCACACCAAGGGGTTTGGCACAGGGGAGGCATTTTAAAGAGCAAATGGAAGGCTTCTGTGCCACCCTTCTGCACAGGATGAGCAAGGGGCCAATACATTTGGAAGATATTCAAGGGCTGATTTACCACCATGCTGGTCCAGGGCTGTGGCTAGTGGTGCCGCAGATCATGTCCTTATGGACAGCTTATGTGACATTTTATGTCAGTTAGGGAACAGATGTGATAGGAGGGATGATGTTGATGTTTCCATTTCAAGAAGTGAAACTATAGATATTCAGAGGATGGATCTATATCTTCCGAGGAGACACAAGGATTATTTGTGAAGATATTCATTGCCAGCTAGGTCTGCACTTTCACAAACTGAGAGACAGATACATCAGCACAATACATCTCCAGTTCATAACCATACAGTAGTTAGCAATGGCAATGATACAAATGTAGCATTACAGCTGTTTCTAATGGGAATGTGTAACTGAGACTTTCAAGGCAAGTAGTGCTTTAAAATTCTCTAGAGCATGTCTAGATATGGTACCTTGTAAGGACAAAGAGCAGAGTGGGATAAAGCGCAGACTTATGTATGTTTTGAAGGGCCACTAGGTGTGCCCCTAATACAAAATATTAGTCTGAAGTTTCAAAGTGGGGAATATGTGAAATTTTTTTCATTACTGCCAGTGGAGCTTTTAATCTCTGATAGATGAGAGAGGAAGAGGGACTTCTGGAAATATGACAAGGGTGAGAGGTGGAAGGTGCGTTGGGTGCCAATGATGTTTGGTAATTGGTTACAAAACTTTTGTATCTAGGCTAGCTTGATTTAGTCAAAAGAAGGTGGTCTACCCATGGTGGGACCATAAGGATATTACATTATGGGTAGCACGTTGAGGCATCCTAACATGGACATAGGGCCGTTTCCAGAGGGGGCCCTAGTGGGTCAAGTCATCCAGCCTTGTCAGTGAACAACATGAGAGGCTTATGTTTCACATTTAATGATGGGCAATGCAGATGGGGAACACCATGCAGGTTTAAGCAGCTGGGAACCACTCAATTACCATAAGTTACAAAAAGGGAGAGTGGTCAAGACAGGGCAAAAAGAAAGGGCAGGAAGTCATTGAACGTAGACAGGATTGTATCATGGCTAAGAATACTTCCAGATAGAAAGAATGCAGTTTTGATAGAGATTGGTTTTCGTAACAGTTTTCATATACTGTACCTTTTTGTAGTCAAATTAACTCAGAAGTCTGTAGGAATTTGAAATCAGTGGAACATCATCATGAGGTGATTGCCCAAAAGTTAGCAAAGGAGGTGTCCTTGGGGAGGATGGATGGCCATTTTTAAGCTCCTCCATAGAGTGATTTAAAATGTTCCCCATTTAGGAGTTGTGCCCATAAAGGAACTGGGCAAGTTTCAATTAATTCAACACCTTTCCTACCCCAATGGTTCATCAGTTAATGATAATATTGTAGAAGTGCTATGCACAGTATCTTATGTTTCTTTTGACATAGTGTTGGCCACGTCAGCAGGAGCTGGGGCCTTAAGGACAGAAACGTATATCGAATCAGCCTTCAGGCTTCTACCAGTTTCCAAGGGATATTTTACATAAAAGGGTGTTGAACTATGAGTTGTTCGCTGTCCTGTTGCCTATTTGAGACATTTAGTGATTGTTTACAATGGGTAGTAAAGATGGATTCTTGTTTTGATTCAGTGGTACACTACCTGGATGACTTTCTATGAGTGGATCCAGCTAGTTCGATGGTATGTATCGTTCTACTATAAACTATACAAAGCCTTTTTTAAAGTTTTGGGTACCTCTAACAACTGAAAAGACAGAAGGTCCTACATGTTAAGTAAAATTTCACAGACTGCATCCAGAGGGTGACAGGTCAGGCATCCCCTACCTGGAGGAATTATAGGACCTTTATTGGATAGACTGAAGTAGTGGATATTGATTTCAGTGACTCTGTCAACTTGGGGAGCATATAACAATTTATGGAGAGATTAGTTCAGATTTGTGGCATATTTATCAGGGTCAGCCAGTTGTTCCTTTATATTTGTGTTCATTTAGATAATGGTCTGGGGTTTGCAGGGATTAATAAGGGGATTTCAGCTTTGGCCATTTTATTTAAGTTATGTGGGGTCGATGAAGACAGAAAATGTTTTGTGGTACGCCAGATTTTCAAGGGTATCAAAAAATACTTATCTGGTAATGATGTTAGGAGACCAATTTCCCAGGGCATTTTGTGTCAGTTATGTCAGGCTCCAAAACATAGATGTAGTGACAATTATGACAGGAAGTTGTTCACCTTTTCAATAGCATTTTTGGGCTCTAAGAATAGGGGAGCTGTGCAGGGGGTATTTTTGCAATGGATTTTCGTATTACCAATGGTTTCATAAAATTTACAAACAGGCAATTGAAAATGGATTGAATACCAAAGGGTTTTGTTGTGTGCCTGTTCCTGGTAGCCTGAACTCTTGTTTGTCCAGTAACATGTAGTTGCAAGCTTTTGCTAATAAGACCTCATGCTAATCATCCTCTCTTAATGCACAAGGATGGATTATTTTTATCACTATTCCAAATTTTAGTGGAGCTGTACTCATGCTTGAAAATCTTAGGCCTTTCTTCTGAAGAATATGGGACATATTCATTTAGAAAAGGGGCAGTGACAAAAGCAGCTAGATGGGATTTACCCAACATAGGCAGATGGGAATCCTGAAGCATTAGGGATAGGGAAGTTGGGGAGGGGATAGGACATCAAAGTAATGTTATTTCTTGTTTTTCATATTTTAGATGGTAGACGGTACAATATATGGATTATCGGCCACTGCTACAATCAATGGGCTATGCAACAAGCAACTAGGCTGGGAGGATCATCAGTTTAGCATTGAAGAGAAGTTAATGGAATTGTGTTGTTTAGGAAAGTGTGTTGGAAAAGATTAAATTGGAGCTAGAGCAGGGTCAGTCTCCAGATATTATAGTTTTTTATGCCTGGGATAACGATGCCTTGGTTCCTGTCCCATGAGGGGGATTGATGAAAAGGATGAATGGGGATTTGTTCTAACTTTTAGCAGGCCTGTGCCAGGTATATTAGTAGTTTGGTCTGAGATTGTTCCACATTTATTTGGAGATATGCTAGGTCTCATAAAGCTATAGAAAGGGCAAGGAAGAAAGGGAGATGATTTGTTTTATCTGGATAAATGGAAATTTTGGTGTGTGTCATTTGGATTTGGAGCATAAACTGTCACTTTATGAACAGATGGTATTCATCTGAATGAGACTGGTTTATACTTATTCAATTGGGCACTTGGTCTGGGATTGGAAAAGGCCTTTGTTGTGCAGAGGAGGTTGCCTTCATGAGGTATTATTCAGACAAACTTGTTGCGGAAAAATTACTAGGCAAGTAAGATGGGTATGAGCAGATTGGGGTTAATGGTTTTGTTACTGAGTGCTGAGTCCCTGCATACTGTACAAGGTCAGAATGTGGCAACCTTAAGGCAGGTACAGGTTCACAAGACGGGTTACACATTTCTTCCTAAATTCTGATTATAAATTTAAGCTGTGGCCTCTCTTTCCACAAAACTGAGGAATGGTAAATGTCATATGAAGCTTTCATATATTGTGGATATGGTAAATAAATGAGAAAAAAAAAGTGGAAAGGTAGATGTGTCATTTTTTTGAAGCAGTGCATGTTAATCACAGGTAGTCATTACATGGAGGCAGGTGCAGCCCCCAGTGCTTGTGTAGGACATTTTAGAATATACTTTGCATGACTTCAGTATATTTAAAGGAGAAGTCATGCCCTTTGCATATTTTTTCCTCAGTGTTAACATTTGTCACATTTACTCCATTCTCTAAAGCAAGGAAACATGAGGAGGAACCAATAATGTACTGGGGAAAAAGGTCAGCACGGCAAAAGGACTACTAGGACAAGTGTAAAGCCACTTAAAAGGTGGTAACCAGGGAAAATACTGGGAGGATGTGGGCATGTAATTGACTTAATAAACCAATCCACCAGTTTATCATTTGCTAAGGTTAAAAAGCACCAGCTACATCTTAGGATCAGGCCATTTTATTGGTTTATTGAAAAGGATTTTAAAGACAAAACAAGAAAACTGTAGTTTTTTTCCCTAGCAATTTATAAGTGAAAGTTAAATTCTATTCATGAGTTCTCTTTCTTTTCCATTGACTTTATTTAAGTTTTTAGTAAAATATGTAGGAATATAATGGGATATTTTAGGTTTCTGCTGATTTATATAGAATACAAAAACAACTTATCGACATAAAAAAAATACATCAGAAAGTGTTTTTTAAATATAATATTTTTTAAAAACAATACCGGCATAATAAAGAAAAAAAATAAACTCTTTCTCCAGCATTACGTGGTTGAAAACGTTTCAACTTTTATAAATTCCCCCATAAGGCCTGTATTTATCTGCATATATGCGCATATTCATTTAAAATGGAGCTGTTCCATACAGTATTTGCTTTTCGAAGGTAAATAGAGCAGTTTTGACCATAGACTCCAATAAAAAAACAATGCCCTTGATTGGACAAATCATTATAAAACTGGGCAATACATATAAAAGAAACATTTCCAAGACAAACATATACAATGGCCTTACTCAGCAAGAGAAGCTGTAATAATTTTAAATGAGTTAAGATTCCTTTAAGGTTAGTAACATTTCTCTGGAATAAAATACTGCTGTTATAGATCGGGGCATTCACATTATTATATAGAAAATTAATATTTTTTATCCAGTACTGGATTTCCCAGTAGACACGAGAGACCCATGTCTATAGGTGGCAGATAAAGCATTCTAGTCTACTGTACCTCCTGATTGTTTTCCTAGCACACTACTTCCCATAGTATCAGTGCATATTGACGGGCAACCCCTCAGTTTCCTAAATGATGTTCACCATACACTGTGTAGCACTCCCCAGAATTCCATCAGTTTCAGTGCTCAGTACATGGCAGTCGTACCCAGCTGGCCACAAGTTTTACAGTAAACTGAAACATTACTGCAAATGTTACTGTAAACTCATTGGTAGCACCTTCAGTTGCCCATTAGTTTTACTGCACTTTGCTCAGCAGTTCTGCAGTTGCCAGCATGTTTCATTATTCATTCATCTAATCATCTTCCCATAATTTACATTGCACATGTCTCTGTATCACCATTCAGTTGCCTGTCACCTCTACTGCCCATTGTTTGGCAATGCCTCAGTTGCCCATCAGTATCATTGCACATTGCATTCAACATTTCCTTGAACTGCACATAAGGGTTATTATATATTACATCAATTATCCCTCTGACTGACCATCAGTTGAACTGCACATTGCTCAGCAAATACTCTTTATCAGGTGCACACCACACCACTCTAGATTCTAAGAGTGGTTCAGCAAATACTCTTTGCTACCCATTAATTTTGTTGGACATTGTTTGGCAGTGCCTTAGCTTGCTATCAGTTTACTGCACATTGCTTGGAACCATCTTCTCCTGCTCCTTCATTTCAATGCCAATTGCTCAGCTGCCCATCTCTTTCACCTCACAATGCTCAGAAGCACAGCAAAGGATCATGAGTTTTACTGATTAGCTTTGATAATAATAATAATAATAATAATAATTAATGTTATTCTCTAGAGTACACAGCTGATCTAACTTCTTATAAGCGCTGCAGCATGGGAATTTTAGTGGTATTTGAAGTGTAGAAATACACAGATCGCAGGACAATTACTGGCTACAGCAGTTCACATGCATTTGGACTAATTATAAAGCAGCAATTCATAAAAAAGTTACTTTACAGGTAAATATAAAATATTCTCAATATAGGCGGCACTGAATTCACTTTGTGCATTGTAGTGTCTCACGAAAGCATGTACATCTTATAAACTTGGCCACATTAATTTTTTTCAACCAAGGATATTTATAAAGAAACTGTGTGGATTAAAGGTATGTTGTAATCAGTGTATGTTAAGGGTATTTTGTTTAACAGGATATTCTTGCAAGTCTAAGGTCATGAATGTGAAACCTTACTCTGCCTCTAGCTTAGTTATATTTCAATCTTCTATTTTGTTTGTCAGTGTGACCATAATCTGCTGACAAGCTTGTGTTATAGTGTTGAAGTTATGTTATTAGCCCTGCAATCTGTGCACATTTTATAGTGATCAGTGTTAAAAGGATGTTCTACTAATTTTATTCCAGTACCAACAGCCACCTTTATACTGTGGAACTGTATATTTAATGTGTTTTATTCTAAATACATTAGTAGTAAACTGGGGGTAAAGCTTTCTCCTCTAAATATTTGTTTGGGAGTTCATCACTGAGCCAAAGTCCTTGATACTGTAGTTAGTCTATTTACCCTATTAGGCTATTATTTAAGGAGACCTAAAGGTATTAAAAAAACTTACCTTCTATTGAGTTGAATTGTTACAATAACAACATATGCTGTAATTTCCCAGCACCCATTGCTTACTTCATAGTGCAGGCTGATACAGAAGCCAGTGCAAAGCTCCTCCCACTTGGTTGTACCGGCCTCACACATCATCAAGCTCATTGCGGGGAGCGTTCTTATTGCCCCCCACAATTAATGTGATGACGTTAAACCATTTTTCACCACGCTTTGCGCTGGCTTCTCTGTCAGCCTGTGCTGTGATGTCTGCCTCGGTGCCGGGTACCTACATCCCAATTCATGTTGTGACTGTAACGATTCATCTCAATACAAGGTAAGTTTTTTCATACGTCTTTTTTATTTTACACCTTTAGTTCTCCTTTAGCCTACTTTCCCTCAGTACATAAGTGCACACATGTTGGACTACTGGCCAAAGGCAGAATGATGGCCAAGATCATAAAGTTGTCAATTTGCGGGTAAACAAAAGGTAAAAGTAAAAACATTAATCTTCCCTGACATAGAGCTGGAGTACCTTTCAGCTTGTACCATAATTCTTCTGCAAGATGAATAATTTCAGCTAGATATTTTGGCTAGGAGTAATAACTGTATGTTGACAAAAAAGAGAATTTTTCAAAAATTGTAAAGTTAGACAACCAAATATTTTTGGTGAATGAACTCTTAAAGAATGCTTTTAATTCTTTCATCTTTTTTAGAGTCCATCTTCCCTTGCCAAGAACGTGCATGATAAAGACAAGGATATGTTTACATCTCCTTCAATCTTAGCAAGCGTAAGGAAGTCCATTTTGTTCAATGTACTCCTCTCCCCCCAACAACACATTATAGACGAAATTGATTAAAGTTGATAAGGCCGTTTTTGACTTTTTGACCGAAAAAAATCGATTAAAAAATGATTGAAAATTCTATGGATTATCCATAGAAATAAGCAGATTGAACAGTTTCAATCAAGTTTTCGATGTCGCAATTGTCGATATTTTCGATTTTTTTTTAATTTCGTCCTATAAATACTAATGGGCCACACCTGAGAGTGAATCATCCTGTTTCCCGAATGCTCCTCCAACTGTCAATGTCTTTCTGATTAGCAAAGTTTGTACAGGTATAATCAGTCATTTGTTTGAAATGAGGAATACATTGTTTGAGCCTCAGTACATAATAAACCCTTGTGTGTTTGCTACTAATTTAAGTGGGCGTATCAGCTTCAAGGGAATTTTTTAGAACAGTTTTTTTATTTCTTGCTGAGCACATAGACATTTTTATGTATTTATACCCCAAGTTAGACTTCTTTTAGTTTCAGCAAGGACTTTACTTTTATATGCTGCTGTGATTAGCACCATGCTATGCATTGTGATAGGCAATAAAACATTATCTATCTGAGAAAGAATATTTAACGATTCAGACTCTTGGTTTTCTTCGTGTCTCCATCAGTAAGCTGATATTTCACTTTCTTTCTCATTCCATTCTTATTATCCCTGTTAAATAAGCAACGTTGTTTTCATCATTATACTTCTAAAGTTTGAAGAAGCCGGAGCCTGCATACAGTTGCTGTATCCGGTTCCTAGTCACATCAGTCAGATAGGATTCAGCTCCATATTTGTAGGAGTGACTTTAGTAGAACATTTGGAATGTAGCCTTGTTAAAAGTTTTTGTATAGATTGTGGCTTATGTGAATTTATAGGACTTCACTCTACACTGAAAATCATTTTCCCTACAACAAGGGCATTTTAATTCCCATAATAATCACAGCAACTATAAATCATTAAGAATAGTGTGTTCCATCTTTCGAATATATGGCAAATATTTGTATTCTTGCTGTGAGCGCGGCCGTTAAAATCTCCCAGCTGGTGGTAATCATTTGAGGTGCTGAATATTTTACATCTTTATTATGTTTATGCTCATTTGTTTCTTACAATTAAGTTCAACATTGCTTACGTTTAAAATGTAACCTGACTGCTTTCAAAGGTCAATAATTGATCTTTGATTTTCAAAAGAATATGTAAAGGTGATAAAAGTAGTGTTGAAAAATACTATCTACCTGAACTGTAAATTGCAGGATTATCCTCTCTCAATCATTAATTGATGAACAAGATACAGCATTGATAGGATAAAATGTAATTGATTGTCTTGATTCATTCACCCCCTCCCCAAATCCTCATTCTGCATCTTTTCCAGCCACAGCAGTTATACTTCAGATGGTAGAAATTCTTTGGCTAGAAATTATCAAACATCTTGTGGTCTGGATCAAGTTTTTGTTCCCTAAACCTTTGGGGCACATGTAAATGTTTCTAAAAACATCTAATTTCATATTAATTACAAACCAATCACAGTAGCACCCTGACTTCTGCATGGATATACCCACCTTATGTAGGGGGTTGATGAGTGGATGGCACAGGAGGGGATGCACCCCCACTTCTTTCAAATCTCTATGACCACTTGGGTAAGGGGAATAAATGCAAGCCACACATAAGGCTACATCCCCCTTATTTTTGTTTGGTATTTGTCTGATTTTCGTAATTCATGGACTACATTAAATATCAAATTATCATTATTTTATGTATGTAGGAAGAGTTTCTCTCTCTGCCTACAGAGCCTGTTGTGCTGCTACTAGGCCAGTGCTTCCAGGTTTGTGGCCAATCCCGGCCAGCTGATTTGGGAGATTTACATACTGAGCTTTAAATATTACATTTTGGCTGTGCTCAAGTCTCTATGTATTCATGGCTACTTAAAACAATGGATTTCTATGCCTGGCATCTTTGAAGTGTGAATCCTTTTTTGATCAGCCTTTGCTAAATTTCAACTTCTGTTAAAGATATCTGGAGCATTTGTGCGTTCTCATGAAGTGTCTTTTCACAGCCAGCATCGCAGCCTCAGTCCTGCCAGCACTGCAGCCTCAGTCCAGCCAGCACCGCAGCCTCAGTCCTGCCAGCACCGCAGCCTCAGTCCTGCCAGCACCGCAGCCTCAGTCCTGCCTGCACTGCAGCCTCAGTCCTGCCTGCACCAAGTACATTCTCAGCAGCGTGTTTCTGTATCCCAGGAGATGATCTTCAAGTCCAAGGGTGCTGTGAGTTACTTTTCAGCATGCTGTGAGTTAGAGTTACACTTCACTGCTCCAAGTGATCCTGCTATATCTGTTCATCCAAATCCATCAGTGAATCAAGTAAGTCAAACCCAGCTGCAACCAGCAAGGGGGTTAACCTGAGGGCCGCAACCTGGGAGGTTCCCCACCACAAAAGGCCATACCCCCTTGTGGGGGTTTCAGGGTGAAGACCAGGGCCTCCTTAGACTATGTGCCTCAGTGTTAACCAGTGCCAACTCCTGCTGTGCTACAGAGGGTCCACCCTATTTCCAAGTCACTTATTGCGCTTCTTTCCAGTCACACCTTGTTCCAGCACTTGTTCACCATACACCTTAGTGCCTCCAGAGGTTACCACCTTGTACCTGTTATCCTCATGTTTTGTACACCTTAGAGGGGTAAAATGTTCTGCATTACAATATGCCACTGCTCCTATTCACCGGAATATGTACAGAAAACCCTTTAGTGACAATTTGCATCATGGCAGCATCAATATGCAGCTTAGTCAATAAGCAGAAGGGAATGTGTGAAATGATGCAGAGTATTGCAAATGAGAATGAGAAGAGCCAGCTCAAATCTTTAAGGGATAGTGTCTGATTTAACTATTCCAAAAGAGAGGAAGTCCATATCTGGCTTGGTTAATTACCACGTCTTCTATTGATTACATTCAGCAATAGAGTTAAAAAATAGATCTGATTAAGTAAAAAAATTCAAGATGCTCTATTTCAGCGCTGGCCAGCCATTTGAGCTTGGTGTGTCAAAGTTCATAAAAAAACCGAGAATAACTCAGGTGGTGTGTCACTTCCAAAAAAATCCATAAAGACGGGGCATCTCTCCTACTGAGAGTGTGGCACGCACCGCGCCATGACGCATGTCTGCAAAAATGTCTCTGCACGTCACCTCTGACACCCATGTCAAAGGTTAGCCATCACTGCTCTATTTCTTTATTCCAATAGTGTACCCTATATTAGAAATCACCTCAGAGTTCTTGAATCTTTACGAAGGCTTTCAATCTATGAGGTTTGCTCCATTAGGGCTGCCATCATTACAGGGCACCCCACAACCTGATGAATGTTTACACTGTACACTGCCCGGTTACACTGCTCAGTAACCAGTGGGCTGTAATGTTAATTAGCATTTTTATGATTGCCTTTATGCCTTACTGTCCCCCCTGGTTTGCTAAGCTGGTTGAGCCCCCCCACAGCAGTATACTGTATACCTCCCAGTTGGTGGCCCTGTTGTTCAAATAAGTATACTGAACTTCTTAATGACTTCTAATATCCTAATAATTAACATAACAGGGATTACTATCTTTTATATAGTCAACTGTGACATCACAGTAACTGGTTTATGGGAACGTATAATGTAACATTCTATTTCCTGAAATAGGTAAATACAATAAACTGACAAAAACAGCTGCAGTGTGGCGCACTCTCAGGAAGGTCAAATGCTTACAATGACGTGTCTGTACGGTATAAATTCAGCATGTCTTTGTTGTTTTGTGTTTTCAGAATAAAAATACATAAACAAATCATTATACTACTTGTTTCTGATATTGTCACCACATGGACAGTCCCGTGTATACATAATTCCTTCTTCTAGCCACCCCTGAACAAGGAGATTAAGAAGTAGTGGCATTGTGTCTATCTGCTTTATCTTATACAGCCTGAAAGGAATCATACACAGGGGATTGCAAGTGTTCAAAGCATGTAGCATAGCATTAGAAAGAAAAGTATATTCACTCTCAAATACAAATAAATGCAATGCAATATGAATTAGATAACTTATTACTGGCTAATTAAAACAGAGTAAACAAGTGGAAACTTAAGGGGGTTATTCACTAAGGTGCGAATTTGACTGTCGAATTCGCAAACAGCATATTCCCATAGTAAATCCGCTACAATTTCCCCATTGTAAACTCGCAACAATTTTTTAATGTTACGATTGCGACAATTTTCCCATAATAAAGTTGCGACTGCGACAATATTCTCATTATAAAGACGCGACAGTAGCAGCCTATTGCGACTGTTTTTATTGGCGAATTTGTACCTATACGCAACAATTTGGACTTTAGTGAATAACCCCCTTTAATCGTTCCTGCTCTACTGTTTCTATAAAAATGAAAGATGTACATTGGATAGAGATCGAATGGAGAGTTTTTCTTTACTAACAGAAGTGATGCCCTCTGCTTCTATTCAATGCGTATATAACTCATTATTCATTTTCATTCATTTAATTAAAAAAAAATGAGCCGCATACATCTATCTACTAGCACCCCGAACAGCAAGAAAACATGTACTGCCAATTATATAAAATATGCAAAACACCTTTGTTAGAAAGTTTGAATATAAAAAAAAAAAATGTTTTTTGAAACTTGGTATATTTTGAGTCTTTTGGTATATAATTCGAAACCTCGAATTATATACCATATAAATTGGAAAAAAAAAATAATTGCCTGAACATTTCAGAAATCAATGTAATTATTCAATTTTTGGAATTCTAAAAATGAAGCAACAAGACATTTTAGTCCTCATCAATACTGCCTTTATGGTTAGTCTGTCATTCAAAACAAAAGCATGTCTAACACATTTTTATGATCTGACATTTTAGGTCACTAAATTGCTCCTCAGACCCATAATTTCATTGAATGCATAAGAAAAGCAACTAAGCAAAGTTAATTTTACTAATTATACTGCAATACATTTCTTTTATTTGGAAGGTCAAACTATAGTTGTCACTTTGAATTTATGTTCTGAAATGAATTAAAACTAAAAGTTAAAAAAAAAATCAACTCTATATAAAGAATAGATTTCAAATGTTCATTCCCCTTGTCTAACTCTCGCTTTTCATTCTTCTCCAATGAATGTAACACCTTTACAAAAAGTGGTCTGGAAAAACAGATTTCTTGATAAAAAAAAAACGAAAGTCTCAAAAGCAGCAACATGACATCATTTGTTTTCCAAATACCTTTAACATTTATTTGTATTACAAACAAATTATTTTTCTGTTGATATTTCTATCCATTTATCTATCTATAAAAATATAAGTTATTGGTTAGGATACCGGTGGGTTTGTGGAGGAAAGAGGAGGCTATAAAAGACCTCATATAGGTATGTTTAATGAAATTTTAAAAGTTTTTTTTTTGACAAACTTTATAATATGACATGGAAAAGTTGACATTTTTTTATAGGTCAATTAAAAAAAAATTGATTAGTGTATGACATAATAGAACAGTCCAAACAAACAAATACCAAATGACAAGATATAATTATTACATTTTGCACAACATATTATACCTCAACTGGTGTAAATGCTCACTGGAATTGATGTGGGTAGAATCCAAATAAAATGTATTTTTCAGATCATGAGATGTGTTGGACCATAGGACGCACCCAAAAAGTTGTATGCAAATTAAAAGAAAAAAATTAGTTTTATTAATATAATAATGTATCGGCCTTAATCACATTCCTCTACTTGCTGATTTTCCTCTAACAATTTCTCTTTCCCTGGTGCTAATTTTCAGTAAACCTGGTCCTGGCTAACATGTCTCGCAAGAAGCCATGCAGATATTGCCTGCCACCACTGAAGGGTCATGGTATGGCTCTGATCATTAATACTGAATAAAACTGTATTTGTTACTACATTGCATTTTTTTTTTTATAATGCTGAAACACTATTCTCATTGTTGTTTAAATAAAGTTTCAATTTCTCTTAAGAACCCATGGTGCCCATCTTTTGTTTATATCTAGTTTGTAATTCAATGTCCAAACCTTGAGTCTTTGAGGGCATATTTATCAGGAAAGAGAGTAAAAGAAAAGTCAATTCACCAGACTACTTTACAATGTGCCTATAGTTAGGCGAATAGTAACATTGGCATATTGCAGTAGATTTGTCATGTACAAACTATTGTACTAAAGTAATGTCTTCTTATGGGTTTGTCAAAGAGACAATGCCACCACAACTATGTTTTTTTACCTTGGAAAAATTTAAGAAACTATAAATTCTTGAAATGTTGCAGCAAATTGGCACTGTAAGGTTTCGTCTGAAGAGGATAGGGCAGAGTAGAAGGTTGCAGTGTGGATCCACAGGGACTTTGCGCAAGCTATCCCTAGGGTGTGAAGGTTAAGGATCTCCCTGGTTTTCTCCATTGACCACCACAAAGTGATGTGGGCTTAGCTGCAGAGAACTTCCAGGTCATGGCCCCTAGGGTAGCTGTCCACTGGTGGAAGGGTAAGGCCAGAGGGCATAGTTCAGGTAGAAGTCAGGAGGTTGAGGCAGGTGGCAAGTAGAGTAGTCAGGTCCATAGCAGAGATCAGGGCAGGCAGAGAACAAGGTGAATAGTCAAATCCAAAGCAGAGGTCAAATAGAGGTAGGAGACAAGGTTAATCCAGAAAACAGGCCTAGGTCAAACACATATCAAATGAAGAGAACACAGGAACACACCCAATAATATGGAAATAGGTTCTATAATTGGGTGTGAATGAACCAGACTGGTCGCCTTATAATGGGGAAATGGTGGGAACGCGACTGTGATGGAACTGACGCCGCACTTTACACAACCGTGATTTAACCACGTCAGAATTACGCAACTGCAATGAAACTGCATCAGAATTAATCAACCACAGGAAAACCACGTCAGTATTACATGACCGCAATGGTACCACGTTAGAATTATGTGACCGCTACAGGACCACATCAGGATTATACGACCGCGACAGAACTGTGCAACCACGATGATAACACTGCAGGTGAGCCATATTCCTAACAGACACAAAGTTGTGTGTAAATAAAGCAAATTCCAGTCTCCAAAATGTAAAGAAATAAACTTTTCTACTACACTTTATGATTTGGAAGGGATATGGCCCTAAAGGTCCAGGGTTGCTTTGCTGGATATTCATGCTTAATATTTGATTCAAATATTTCAAGATTTCATGAAAAATCCAGAAGCATTTATTAGAGAAATGGACCCTAAGAGGATGGGTAATATAATTAGCTGGACCAGCAGCTCATAGCATCTCATTGCTAGGCAAGGTGACATGACTGAATTTTCATGGACCCGTCCCCTTATGTGTTAAGGCAGTTTTAGATTAAAATTGCAGCAAGTACTGCTGAAGCTCAGGTGCAGGGTGCCATTTCCGGCTGCCGATTTAATTTGTATTTGCAGCCCTTCATTCACAGCTTCAGTGTAACTGTGCATTATAGTTCTGCGGTTCCTGCATTCCAGTGTCCCTGTGCCTTGAGACAAATATGTGTTTTTTGGTGAATGGATAGCTGTTGGGCACCCCTACTGAGATATGCTTAACACTTGTAAGAAAGGAGACTTACAGGTTACAGTATCACACTATTGTAGTACAGTTCATAATGATGCATAAGACCTATGCAGGGATAGACACAAACCTTCTTTAGGTGATAAACAATCAAGGGTGTTTACCAAACTTAAATAGTGTGGTGTACAGTGATCTCTAGTGGTTTTCATAAGTGTTACAAAAGTGTATAATTGTACGCTGTGCGTAGACGAGTTTCCATCAATAATTGATAACTTATCAAACAACATAATATCCAGAAAAACAATTCAAAAATATCTTTTTACTCAGACAGATAACACAGGAAAATTATTACAATTTAATATACTATTTTAAACACCCTCTGTAAAAAATGAAAACATGACTAGTAGCATTTGCATAGACCTTGTGCCTTACAGTTCCACCATTCCAGCTGGTATTCCTGGTCTCCATTACAGTTCAGCTGCCATCAGAGAGCTGTTAATCTGGGGGGCAGCAACTTAGGGATTCCCTTTCATCGAAGACCATACCCACATAAGGGTGCAGACTAGGTACCCCTTAGAGAAGGGGTCGGCAATCTATGGCTCTTTTGATGTCCATATCTGGCTCTTTCACTGAAACAAGTGGTGCAAGAGCTCTCTCAGCGCATTCAGATTGCTAGCCAATACGGAGCCGCTGACGTCACCGGCTTCCAGGTTGCTAGCCAATCAAGAGCCGCTGACGTCACCGCAAATCCGGATTGCTAGTCAATCCGGAGCCGCATATGATGTCAGCGGATCTGGATTCAAAAGGGCTGAGGGAGACGCACGTATATGGCTCCCTCAGCCCAAAAGGTTGCCGACCCCTGCCTTAGAGACTGCACACTGAATTTGACCAGTGCTAACCCCATCATGGCAACATGAGCCACAATTAATTATCCCTCTGGCCCCTTGGCCTTTTTTCATAATCTAATCACCCTTCATAAGAAACCCCATTTTATAAGTAGCTCAGTATTCTTTACTCCCTGATGTCTTGTTGAATTAGTGATACTTGTATTCTCACTTTCTATTTATCAACCCTTGCCTGTTTGGATACTGTGTACCTTACTGCCTGCCAACACCCCTTTCATAGTTTGTGACCTTGATTTTGCTTAGCAAACTAGATTTGTCATTTTTCATCAACCCTATACAAATTCAAGATCCTGCTTCTCTGTCCTGTGTACTCCAGGTTTCATGTGCCTGTGTTGCAGTCTCTTTGCCTGTTAGCTTGTTAGCTAGTAACCTGGACATTTAAGCACTGTTTTACCAAATAAAATGTAACATGCAAACAAAACATAATTAATTAATTAAGAAAACCTCTGGTTTGGCTTCCCACCCTGAAAAAAGATTAGAACACGGAATTTATCATGAATTTAGAATTTATTTAAGGCAAAATGGGATTGTAAAGCCTTAAAAATATTTCCAATCTTGTACAGGTATATTAAAATTATAACAGCAACATACACTGTTTAACACAAGAACATCACGTCACACATATTCCAACTTATTTAGTGAATTTCTTCACTGTTTAGATCTTATCAAATATGTTTAACACAAACACGTAACATTACATTTAATCCAAATTATCCAGTGGATTCCTCCACATCTAAATCTATCAAGTAT
The DNA here is from genome assembly GCA_019650415.1 of Pipa parva. NCBI lineage: Eukaryota > Metazoa > Chordata > Amphibia > Anura > Pipidae > Pipa > Pipa parva. Next base: position 52,462 of record WMED01000023.1, read on the forward strand.
GTATCCAACATCATTCCCGGATCCAATTTCCCTGGCAAATTATGGAACAGTTGTCAATCAATTACCTACCAATTGTTAGCTTCAAGTCTTATAGCAAAATTGGAAGTGCAATATTTTTAATCAAAACACAAACACAAAAGTTTAAGTAAGAACAAAAAATGGTCAAGAAACCCCATAGGCTCTACTGCACAACATCCTGATCAATATTAAGTAATGTTTGTACCAAATTTCAAGGATGCAGATCAGGGTAGTCAGTTCACCCTTATATGCTTTAGTGATTATTTTACACTTACGAAATTTACTAAATTTATAAATGATTTTTTTTTAAACTTTTTTTGTCTATTTTTCACCACAAAAACAGGTAAAAAGGTCATTGTGCTGGGTCCTGTACCCACCTCAGCAGTGTGAAGTCTGGCTCGGAATGACTGCACAGCTCAAGCTGGGACTGCAACGTTTCAACTTACTAGAAGATATTGTTTTATACGTCTCCTTTTTTTATTTCACCTTTAGCTCTCCTTTAAATCTATTTGACCCTCTATCAGCTATTTTATAGAAGACGTGTGAGGTTTTATTTGACTCCAGGACATATTATGATATTAACTACATGACACGCATAATGATATGAAGAATTATAGAAACTGAGTGTTTATTTATTTCTCTTACTGATTCCAGGAGGTTTATGAGATGTTTCTTCAGCTGAGAACTAAGGTAGGAATCTTTCCATTGATAGTGAATACATTTCTAATAAAATGCATGTGCTTCCTCTCCCGTAATAAAACTAAATACCATGTAGCATGAATTTTTATGTAACATGATGGGCGGGCTTCTTTCCTTGGCTTGACAAGGTTTGGGCAGATATACAAGGAATGTGCTTAATGCTCAACCTTTGAAATGTTCCACAAAATATGCTTCTTGGCAAGAGATATGGTAATTGCACCCCTGAAAACTAAATTACTAGCTGTATAAGATGTGAAAACTAATGCAGTTTTGCTAAGAGACTGGTAAAGAGTGGCTTATAAAATATGAATGCAGCAACCATGGTATAGAGCTAAAAACTTACTAAGCATGTGACATGAACAAAGCTTTCTCCTAAGTGACCAAGAGGAAAAAGAGAGTCTATCTTTTGTGACAATAAGAAAGCCTGCTTCCAGTGAAACAGAACTATGTTGACTCTGTGCTTATAATAAATATTTCAATCCAGGAAAGTAATAAAAAGAATGGGATAAGCAATGATAAATAAAATGAACATTTGTCCCAAACGTGCCTGTTTAATTGTACTTAAATAATAAAGAATCAACAAATATAAACATATTTTCTTTATTTAGAATGGCTTCAGTTTTACCACGAGATTCCATTCCATCTTGAATATATCCTTATGGTAAATGAAATGAAGATCAAAAGTGCTTCCCTGACACGTAGGCATAAATCTCTAACCAACGTAACTAATCTTGCTCCGTGCTAATTGCGATCATTTCTATAGAATTATTATGCCCTAAAAAAACAGGCATATTTGCTGCCCTTTAGCTTCCTATTACTGAAGGACGGCATTGAGATGGTCAGTAAAGTTTTTAAATTAAGATATTTCCTTCCATTTCTAAGCCTTCTGAACATGGGAGACATCCACGTTCGCAAAAAAAAATAATCACCGGTCCTTTCTAGTATTCTGAGTCTCTACAAAAGGCTTTGCTGACACTTCCAACTGTTTTGTGATAAAGTGTTAACTACATGCAGATTTAGTGTAAATTGTCAGCACAGTTTGAAAGGAATTAAGTGCACAACACCCATTAATGTTAATGGGATTTGCATGTCTAATTCTCCACAAAGTGCACTGAAAAGCTATCCTTTAATGCTGCCATGAAATACAATTTGTATGCACATAAAATTTCAATATAATATCAAGATGTGAAATTCAACAGAATAATTTAGCTATGAAATCCAATCTTTGTTCCCTTATTTTTCCACCTCATTGATTTCTGCCTTCATTGTAGTGTGGCTATTGCTCTCACATTGTCTTTCATTATACAATCATTTTATGCTTCTTTATTAGGGAAATAAACTTAAACAGCATCTTGATGCTGTAAGGTTTATTTGTGTCTAAATGTATTTAATGACATAGATGTCTTTGATAATCCGGCTAAGGTGTATCGATCTAAATAATTGATTTTTTTCTTTTTTAATGCTTACAACTCTACTTTCAGTTCCCTTACTAGAAAAAGAAAACAGTTGTATTGGTTGTTTTCTCTATCGTGTCAAATGAACGGCTACAGAAATATTTGTTTGTTTCGTTTTTGCAGAAGTTTACCAAAGTACGCAACATTCTTTTGGCAGATCAACTGAGAATAAGAGTTTTACATTTCAAGAGCAATTTTCAGTTGAGGTCCGTGACATGGCATATTGTAATGTGCATTGTAATTTTGGATAGTGTCATAAAATACATTTACATTATATTGTGCAGAACATGTAAACTAAATTCCCTGTCATATATTACTAGAGTTGAAATAATGGAAGTACTTGCAAATCAAGTCAGTTTGCATTCCTAGCAGTGTCAGTTCCAGCTGAAATTCACTTCTGGGCCAGAGAGACAATACAGCGATACTAGCAACTACACTGAATGCTTTAACATGTAATATCTTTACATTAGATCTGGGGCATATTTATCAAAGAGTAAATCTGGTAAAATGAATTTGCAAGAATACATTTCAATTCACCTGTTCTCTCTGTGATGTAGTAAGTTCTTACCAACTGTTTTGTACTACTTTCTGAGCATAGTCAGGTCAGTATTAGCAGTGGAGAATTATAGCAATTTCACTATTAATAGGCATATTGTAAAATAGTCATATTATCTGCACATGGATATGTTAAAAAGAGACAATGCCATCATAACTATCTTTTTCATAATGACAATAGGTATGAATTATGATAAGAAAGGGCAATGTCACCATTTTACTCTGTGTTGGTCACTAGTGTTGTTGCTGAAGATAAAAGGTATCACCTATACTCGACTTGTCTATGCTGAATAATATAAATAATACATTTAAACCATTAGATATGTTTTCTCATTTGCAGAAAACTCAAAGTTGTGTGTAAAGACATATATCCAGCAACCTAACATGGTCTCTCCATTCCACAAACTCTTTACCTTCTCAGATGTCTCAGAGTGTGTCTGCACGAGAATATTGGTAGAATTCTATAGATTAGATTTGATTAGATTTATTTGTCACTGGATAAGTACAGTATATACAAATCAGTGAAATTTCAGTTCTGTAGAGATTATACTAACAAACTGTATCACTGAATGGTTTGGAAATTGCAGAGTCTCAGATAGGAAATCTCTTCAAAGGGTAATCAACATGGCGCAAAGGATCACTGGCATCCAATTGATCTCCATTGAAGAGATCTATAATAGTCGATGCCTGTCCAGAGCCCGGAACATCATCGCTGATGCCAACCACCCAAACTTCGGACTTTTTGCCTTACTACCTTTTGGGAGGCGATACAGATGTCTGAATTCTCAGACAAACAGACTAAGGAAGAGTTTTTCCCCATCATCAAACTAAAGCTTCTCTTATCTGGAAGCCACTAGCTGTTGTGCACTTCTTCCCCCCCACCTTGGTCCTCCCCTCATTTAATGCTGTAGTACCCGCTTACCACAAAGTCCCACCAATTCCACTTTATGTACGTATACTGTATATTTATTCTGCTTACTTAACCACTATATACACTTTATGTATGTACTATTTATTATTATTATATTTACCTATTTATTTCCAGATTGTGTATTGATGCAAACTTAATTTCGCTGATTTGTATGCCTTATACTTATCCAGTGACAAAACAATAATCTAATCTAAATATGTGGCTAAGGAATTTGCATTATTGCATAAAAAAATCATCTTTGCCGAATATGCAAAGCTAGAAAACTAGTGAATTGTTGCAAGTACAGGACAGTTTGATAAATATTCTCCAATATTTACTAAGACCTGTTCAACTATATCAATTGATTTCACCCATCATTTCTGTGTCAATTTGTGTTTCCCTGATTTACAAAGGATTGAATGTTTCTCCATCAGATTAAATTGATAAATATTGATCTGTTAACAGGGGAGCACTTTGCAATGCTTTTCTATGAGTGTGTCTTCCATTTCAGATCGATATCGATGTCTCTTTTCGATGTGAAAATATTTTGAGCTTAAACTTGTAGCCAAGCAGTATTTATGAGTGATCTTATTAAATTGAAATCCTATCTGTTGGAGCACTAGCACTGATTCTTATAATTCATTTTATGTATAATTTTTATATTTAATATCTG
>WMED01000024.1:7035-56652 GCA_019650415.1 Pipa parva
CCCCTGCTGCCCCCTCCCTGCTGATTTCCTTCCCCTGCTGCCCCCTCCCTGCTGCTTTCCCTCCCCTGCTGTTATATGCCTGAACTGCGTGCTGCACATTAGGGTGTGCCCGGACACACCTGGCACACCCCATGCCCACACCTATAGCTATTTGTGGGAAAATTCACTTTAATACAAGACTGCAATTATTCAACTGATTATACCTCAATATGTGCTGAATACAGACCAGTTGCTTGATTAACAAGTGAATCTGCTGTAATGTATAAGCAGAAGTGAATTCATGACACTATGACCAGATTGATGTGGAGTGATGCATATTCACTTCTCCAGCTGAATTCCCTCTTTGATGAAGCAACCCACTTATTTAGAGGTGTAATGATATCAATGCAGTTCTGCATTTGGTATAGAATATTTTCCCCTTGGGCCAAATTGAAGGTAATTAAAAAGCTATATTGATTTATTTATTAGTATCTTTTGCTTCACTCTGGTTCAGCCGTGTATTTTCAACACTGTAAGACTTATATGTAAAAATCCGACTAAACCCTACTTATATATGCATATGCTTGCTTTCATTCATTAACTTAACACAAAATATTCATGAAAACTATTACCATTTAAGAGATGTATTAAGATATTTTTTTACCAGTGATATATATATATATATATATATATTTCTAATAAAATCTAGCATAGACTGTTTTATATTTGTGGGATATATATATATATATATATATACTGTATATATATATATATATATGTGTGTGTGTGTGTGTGTTTCTTCCTCTGCCCAGCAAATAACATGCATGTTTACCCCCAAAAGGAAACAGAATGGGTCTTTCAGCAGGTGCCACAAGAACTGTGATAGTCAAGCCTTTCAGCAATATAAAGACTGTATGTGTGTGTGTGTGTATTGGGAGGGGGGATCTTGAACTGCATTACAGACCCTTATTACTTCACAGTGAATTCTGTCATTTCTAAGTGCATTGCTGAAGAAAAGGCTATGACTCCCCACTGAGTTCACAGAAGACTAACACATTGTTGAGTAAGTCATTAACATTCCAAAAGCTAACCTTCATTATGATTTATGTAAAGGTATATGGATAAATTACATGATATGCATGCCCCGCTATTGCTTGTAGCTATCAGTGTTTTTATGCCTAATTGTTTTGTGTGCTGACTTTGCATTAGCATAAAGCTGGTTTATAATGAAACATTAACTTTATAACCCACACTATTAACTCTTTGTGCATGCCTTTTCAGGAGAGATCAAAGCAAGGAGAGCTGGCTTGCAGGGTTAGGTCTCATGGGAAATATAAATAAGTACCATCTTCTACAGACCTCTTTTTACATGTGTAACAGTATTTCAACAGTGATCTGACATTGCTTACCTTTCTACATTTATCCTTAATAGTGATGAGAAAAATGGTTCAGCATAGGTTGAGGTTCACATTCCGATGATCGAGTTCAGACAAAAAAGGTTGGTGGGGAAAAATAAAGAATTAAAGAGTGAAAGGAAAAAAATTGTGGGCTAGTAAAATACAGTTACAAATCTCATGAACTAACAGAAAACAGATACAATTCTATATTATAGGACCCCTGATCTTTTTCTACTACTTTTGCACAGCTGGATGGGAGGGAATTTTACATAGGACTCCATAATTCAGGGGTGAGAGAGACATGTTCTATGGAAAGGTCCATAGTCTAACCTGCCATCTCTCAGTTTGCAAGTGGGGCAAGAGAGAAAATATTTAAGATGAGGGGTCAAGACTGTTCTATAACTACCAACCTTTAGCTAGAGGGAATGGTTAAGCACCATGAAGAGGGTCAAAGACTGACCTGTCATATGGATATGGAGGTCTGACTAAAAGATTCACCAACAATTGGGTACAAAGACCTACATAAGGGTCCAAATCTCCAAACTTTTATTGGGATGGGGGCCTTAAATAAAAACAACCATGAAGAGGGTCAAAGACTGACCTGTCATATGGATATGGAGGTCTGACTAAAAGATTCACCAACAATTGGGTACAAAGACCTACATAAGGGTCCAAATCTCCAAACTTTTTTTGGGATGGGGGCCTTAAATAAAAACAAATTCCCCCAGCCCAGGATTCCTCATTCCTCTTTTATAAATATTTTTAAATGCCTTCAAAGCTTAAAAAACAATCTGGATAGTTAATTTCATAGTTAACTGATCTGGCATCTTTTTTTTTTTGTGACCCTTAAGGTAGGCTGGCATGGACTCGTTTCTGCAAATCTCTCAATTCCCTCTTTATTACAAAGTAATTCATAGAAATGCTGATCCTCCCCTGAATCTTCTCTTGATGTGCTGTAATCCATTGACTTTTAAATTGATATATTCCTGGATCCTACTGGAGAGAGAACTACATAATAGGATCTGGCTATATTAGCCAAGAGAATATATACACAAAGGCTTGTAAAGAAGTAGGAGCTCTTTCTGTGGACAACCTTCTGTGGCACAATTTCTCTAACCCATGTTTGTTTTGCTTGAAACAACTGACAATTTGGTGAAACCCAAATGTTCCATAAACTGGTCCATTGCTTGACTCAAATGGCTCACTCATCCCTAATCTAGGAAGGAAAACCCAGGTTCATTACATATGACTTGACCTGAGTGACTACAAGGAACTCACTACCATATACATGTGTCTAGCTATGCCCACAGAACTGCACTTTTAGGATTTAAACCATACCTATTGGGAGTTATTAAATCTTTAAAGATAAAGGGCAGGAGCAGTTAGTAAACTTAAGACAAAGTTAACAAATTTTAAGAAAACAGTGCCAAATAGTAGCAAAGTACAATGTCATAAAGATGAAAATCAAAAGCCCACTCAACAAAAAAATGAGGACTGTCCCAGTATTTAGGAGACATTCTAACAAATGCATGGAACTTTGAAGCTGTACCATAATATTAACACACCTGTAGCAAAATTTGGGGGCTTGGAAAAGAGCTAATATCATAAGAAGTGCGATCAAATTATGCATATGAGGTTTATGACTCAAAGGTCTGAATCCATCTAGACAATTGCACTTTCACTCCCTGGCATTGGGACATGTTTTATATGAACTTCTTGCAGCCAAGGGAGGAATGGCTTGGAATAACTAATATACTGGTAGCCCAAGGACAGCTCCATGTGATTATGCTTTGGAATCAAGAAGTGTGTGATTCCCCATGGGGCTAGCGGTAATAAATGTCTAGATCAATTTATGAATCTATGGTTATTTGTGACCTCACAAGGGACTAAAAATACATTTCAGTAATTCTTTAATATACCAAGCTTTGCAAACTATTTGGAAGAGAAACAATGAGAGGGCTATATCATTATATTGCAATATTCCTATTACCAAACTGCTTTGCATCTCTAAGGTGCACTCTTGGTAATCATTTATTGTATATAAAAACAATGCTTTTGCAGCTTGAGCCTGTACATTGAGATGATCAATGCACTGGTGGTTTCTAATCTGTTTGCTATAAAAAAAATTATTTGTTTTGTGTAAATCTTCATCAACCTTTGGAAATGTGCTGTTGTGCTGATTGAATCACATTTGATTGCATTTACTCATAAAAAATATGAACAAAATATGAAAAAGATGCAAGCAGTTGGCTATAACGATGATACCTTTGGGAGCTCTGTTTATTAATATTTGAGAAATTCTATACAATGTTAGGAAACCTTAGTAATATAAGGGCTGGGTTAAATAATAGAAGAGATTGTCACCGCCAGAAGCAGCTACTGTATGTTCCTGATAAATTAGCCAGGTCTTGGTATAAGCTATTTGTGGGTGGAGTAACACTCTACAACAGCCAGGATGGGCAAGGAGGGATGGGGAAGCCTGATGACATAAATTATATACATGGCATTTCCCATTTAAAATAATTTATGACAGGATCATTCATCATGAGGGGGTGTGCTCTTTGTTTTATGCAAATTATGTTCTGTTTTATAACTTGTAAGCAGAGCTACCTGGAATGTAACATTTGAATACTTGCTCAATCTTCCCTAAAGATCCAAAGAAAAGGACTGTGGGTAGTCCCTGGAAAGCAAGAAGTTCTTAGAGCATGATTAGCTGATACTTAGCTAAGGCTATGTTATATCCTGGTGCAGCAGTTCACATCAGTGTTGATATCAGAATTGATGTTCAGGCATCAACAAAGAGTCAGAAAATGTAGACCCTAGAGGACAGCAGATGAACAACTTCCCTGACTGAAGAGTCAGGACTACATTTTAACCCCCACTAGAGGTAGCAGGGCTGTAATGAAGCAGGCAGAAAGACACAGAGTAACTGCAATAGCTGAGATGTAACAGGAGAGAAACAGCTGAACTGTAACTTTAAGCAGGAAAAGTGTGACAGCTGTAAGAACAGAACTATAACAATTCAGAGACAATTCAGTACAGAGGCTATACATACCAGATAACAGGAACACAGAACTATACCAGAGACAGAATACCACTCAAAAACAAGGAACTGGAACAAGGAAGTGAAGGGCGGGGGATTGGGGCTCAGGTGCTGGACTCCACAAACATCACAGTCACAATAGATGGTGGGGATGTGACAACTCGATAAAGCACTGCATTGCTAAGTAACACTCTGACATTGCAAGCTTAGAAATCAGAACCTTATAAAAGAGTAGGATACTGGACATTTTGTTTGGTATTATTACAGGTCAGTAATGACCACAAAGCTGAATAATGGTCATTATTTTCATTTGGGGGAACAATATTAGAAGGATTTGCCTAAGAACTTTAAAATAAATATTTATTTATGGCAATATGCTGTTCCTTTATTATTAGTTATATTAGAGGTTCAAAAGCCAACTGCATCATGTTGGAGCAAGAAATGTATATTATATATTTGTTTCCACGACAACTGTGAAAGTCAGTTCTTGTGGCACAATGCACACTGGCTAGATCTACCTGTTCTCTACTGATAAGTACCAAAAAGTCTGAAAGAGATCTGTCTGCAGGTAGTTTTCTACGGCAGTTGAGAGCATGTGTAACACTCTAAAAAGGGGTTATTCTCTAAAGTCCAAATTGTAGCATATAGGTGTGAATTCGCCAGATAAAGACAGTCACAATAGGCTACTACTGTCGCAGTCGCATCTTTATAATGAGAATCGTGCCGCAGTCGCGACTTTATAATGGGAAAATTGTCGCAATCTTAACTTTAAAAAAATGTCACAACTTTACAATGGGGAAATTGTAGCTGATTTTCTATGGGAATCCACTGTTTGCGAATTTGACAGTCGAATTCGCACCTTAGTGAATAATCCCCTAAATTGGTAGAGTATCACATATTACTTGCCTTCTAGAGCAGTTAATCTACATATAAATACATATGTAAGAAAACCGTTCTTAGAATTTAGAATTGCAGGCAACAATATTCCTAAGACTTGAACAAAAAAATGTTCAAATTGATTACTGCCACATGGAATACTGAAATACTTTTTTATTTATTTCTTGTTTTTGTGCAAACAACTTAAGTGGCAAGGTGTGTAAATACACCTCTTACCTTCCACTGCAATTAATTTATATGCACTGGCTTAAAAAACTCGAGTCACTTTGCTTGGGCATTTTTTTTTTTTTGCCACAGTATAGAGGCCTTATAGAAATGTCAATGCTTCTATCATAGGACAAACCTAGCAGAATTTCAATCAATCAGTAAATAAGTGTGCAGCTGTCACGAATCACGATTCATTCAGTTATTCCTTCCTTTTTTGTTTCTTTGAAAAACCCAACTTTAATAATGATCGACTCAACTGGTGGAAAATCCGCAATAACTAATTGTTGGATGAGGTCACTTCATCTCTTTTTGAAAGAATACATGCTTTATAATTGGGATCAGAATCTCAGAGATAAATTAGTTACAAAGGCTGTGATGGGCAATGATATCCAAGCAATATGACTGTGGGCAGTAGACAAAGAATTGAATGAGCTAGCTTTTTTCTGACCCTTCATCTGGTGCTAATTGGAAGTAATGACATAAACAAATGAAATAAACAATTGTAGAAAAAAAGTGATTATATTGTCTTTTATCTGGCTGCTAAGAAAAGATTTGTTGTAACATTAGCAAATATTTAGAGAAATGTGAGTGGAGACACGAAGACAAAAAAGACACTCCAAGTATTTTAAAATTATTCGTGGAGCAGATATTATTATTATTATTTTTCTTTAATGAATCCTAAACTTGTACTAGATAAATATATGATCTCTTTAAGGTAAATGGATTCTCATGAATTGGAATATCGCATGTTTCACTGTAAAAAAATAACTTCTCAAAAAATCCTCATCCATTGGACAATTCTTGTTCATGTATAAAAGCAGAATAGATTTTGAGAGAGGAGAATATTTTACTTTGTATTTCACTTGAGATTAACATCTCCATTTTAGGGAGTAATATAACATATATATCGAGAAACCAATAATAAAAATTAAAGTTAAATGCATTTCAATTCTTCTTAGAGTACGAGTCCCTCAAGCACTGTGCCTATATAATATAATCTAAGATATTGCCACATTATGAGACAGCAGATTCTCACAGGTAGATGCTCAGTATGATGTATACAAGATATAGTTAGTGGTCATTGTGTCTTAGGAATAAGCTGGCCTAGATAGCAGAGGACAACTTCTGCCTTGAAGATTTTTAATTAATTCAAACTGACCAGGGGCATCAGCATTTATTTCCCAACTAGACTTTTAACGAGGACTGGACTTGTATTAGTATCCAATTCAGTGGTTCTCAACCTTCTTATTGTCTTGACCCTTTAGTACAGTCATGACTTTACTATGGAAATATTGTCACGACTTTAAAATTGTTGCAGTGGTACAATGAGAAATTATTGCAATTGCGTCTTTACTATGGAAATATTGTCACAACTTTACAATAAGAATAATATTAGTATTACTACTACTACTAATAATATTCATGTTAATAATATAATAATAATAAGTTGCAGTTGCAACTTTACTATGGGAATGATGTTGCAGTCGCAGCTTTTAAAAATTGTCACGGTTGCAACTTTACAATGGGAATACTGTCGCCATTTCTGCAACAATTTCCAAAGGAGATAGGCGACCCCTGGCAAGTCATCATTCGACCCCCGACAGGGTCACGACCCCCAGGTTGAGAACCGCTGATCTAATTAAAACATTCTCATGCAAATGATAAAAACAATGCCTGGTGGGTGCAAGATATGTAGCCTATTTTATTGAAAAATCAGTAGGCATCAATAAATTCTGCAAAAAAATCAAGTTACATGCCTTGCGAACTCCTAAGTAGTTTTGCATTGTTTATAGTTCTCCAGTGGAGATTTTGATTAGTTTTTCAAATTTTAATCAAGTTATTAAACATAAGATCCAATTTGATGTCAGACATACTAGGACTCAGATGACTCAACCACATTGATACATTGATCATGCCAAATAATTTTCTTATTGATGGTTCTTTAATTAGCAGCCTAAGGGGGTTATTCACTAAGGTGCGAATTCGACTGTCGAATTCGCAAACAGCGGATTCCCATAGCAAATCTGCTACAATTTCCCCATTGTAAAGTTGCGACAATTTTCCCATAATAAAGTCCCGACAATTTTCCCATAATTAAAGTTGCGACTTCGACAACATTCTCATTATAAAGACGTGACTGCGACAGTAGCAGCCTATTGCAACTGTCTTTATCTGGCAAATTCTCACCTATACACAACAATTCGGACTTTAGTGAATATCCCCCTTAATGTCTTTTTTTTGGGCAGAACCTATGGAAGATTCATATATTTTGTACATAATTTTGTACAGGGTTTTGTTCCAAAGGGCATTAACCAATAACAAACAAGTTGCACTGTAAATGGATAAAAATATGTAAAGAATGGTAACTTAGGTATAATTATATGCTTTGAAACAGTATGCTAGAATAGCTGCAGATTACAGTAACTGATAAAGATGCGGTTAATTAATGAGGCCTTAAATCTGTTGCCATTAAGGGCCTCATAGACTAAAGAATGAATTCACCTTGCTACAGTTCGAGTCGCATCTCCAAAATAGTTGTGGATTCACTTCTCATTTTTGACTAAGACTAGTCTTGTCGAATAAGCGGATAGTGGTGATTGCTAGTTGATTAGAAGTAGAATGCAGACCCCTGCCATTAGCCTCCCAATTTACTAGTTTCACCACTCCTCTGCTTAGTCAGTAGTAGGAGTACCTGTGCACATGCACGCAAATTGATACAACGTGTTCCATAAGATCACAATAGTCACCTGAATTAGTCACATATTCACATCAGAATTTGCGCAATAAGCGAACATGGGGAATTGGCAAATAGATGTGAATACAGAGCTATACATGACTATTCAGCCTTATAATCAATGAGGCCTAAACATATATCTTAGCCTGGTTGTACAGGGCTGTGAAATATGTTATATTCACCACCTCTCCTCTCTGTTATAACATGAATAAACAAGCAGTGAATTTTCCCTACAATTGTTTTATGCTTATATTCATTGTGATGTTACATTTTAATCTCTATTTGAATGTGTGAATTGGAATATGGTTCAAACACACATAAGGTGACTAAAGGGTAATATGGACCAAGGCAAATAAAACTATTAGAAATCAAGCTAGCAGAAGAAAAATATTTTTCATGAATGCCTGTTACTGTAATTGTAATTTATTCACTGCATTTAACCCCAGCAAGTAAGAAGGAGTATAACTATGGTGTGGGGGGAAAAAAAAAAACCTACATTATCGTGACTGCTGGGATTATGCATATTAATTAGGACCGTGGCTGTAGGTTACAGAAAATAGCGGGAGGGACTAAAATAGCTTCTCAATGGAAACAGAGTAATAACAGATATTACAAAAGGTCTCATAATATCTTTTACAAACATGAAAAGAAAATGTTGGCCTCAGTTCTCTTTTTAATGTGAAGATATAGAAGCAACTTGGCGTTTATATCACACGAGAACAGAAGGAAATGTACATGTTCTTTTTTTTTTTTCTGGGATAATAATTCCCTTGGTGAATAGTGGAACCCATAAAAAAAACTAATAATGCTGAAAGGATATGTTGTAGTGTATGGGATGCACATAGCAACTAGGAAACCTAATGTAGTTTCCGCCAATGCCTTCTGTGCCGGTCTTGTATTGTGTGAACCATTTCAGAATAGTTTACCACAGTTGGACTGGCTCGCTAGAGGATCCTCCATTGGGCCCCATTATTCATGGGAGATTGATAGGACTCAAAAACATGGTGAACATCTGTTGGACCACAGAACATTGTCCTATGAAACTTTTGTATCATTATATATGATTTCTATAGTAAAGTTAACATTGGGGTCAACTTCTTATGTGGGCCAATATGTCCCAGTCAGACACTGCTAAGTACTAAACACTCAGCAAATTAACCGGGCTGTTCAGTAACTAGCCTTTGGGCAACACATCAGGGCACATGGTTAATACAATGTTCTGCTATGGGAGCCACATTTTTCACTTCATTTAGACCAGTGTTTCCCAAACTTTATTTTATTGTGGCCCGGTTATTTTAGTGCTTATCCTTCGTGACCCGGCACAAAGGATAAGCACAAAAATAACCGGGTCACAAGAGCGCCGCTCATGAATATTCATGAGCGGTGCCGTGCGCATGCGCGAAGTCCCTTACCTTCGCGCACGGCGCCGCTCATGAATATTCATGAGCGGCGCGCGACCCGGCAAATCATTTTCGTGGCCCGGTACCGGGTCGCGATCCAGCGTTTGGGAAACGCTGATTTAGACACTATTAGATACACTTTTACTCAGAATTACACCAATGAGCATATAGGGGTTTGTCAAAGTCCAAATCATCATGTGGAGGTGTGAATTTCTATTGTTTCACCACTTCTCCAGCTTGGCGTATTTATAAAACTCTGTGATGTGGTGCACTGCCGGAATAGTGACTAATTCAACAGCTTACTGCAGTTGTGTACAAAAAAACTACAAAAAAAAACAAAGCAACAACATTTATTGTGATATCTTCTCCTTTAAACAGGTCCATGTTTATAATGAGAAAATGGCATCACTTCACTTTGCTTAGGTGCATCACTATACATCACTACAGGTCCACTACTGTTTATCTTTCAAACAGTGCCTGATGCGGTTTGCTTCTTTGCTAAGAGAATCTGCTGTTTAGTGAATAAGGAGTAGTGAATTTGCAGTTCTCAGTCTCCATAGAGATATCAGATTCTGCATGCAGTTTGGGCTGTGTAGATTTAACCTGCCACTATTCCATATCCGTGCCAGTCTGGTTCTGTTATGGCGACAAGCTGTAGGAGTTTACAGTTTTGTTACACACTAATCACTGCACAAGGCAAGTGAAATTTAGCCACAGACCAAAACAAAGTGGAAAACAGAAAACAAACTCTAGATAAAGGGTTTTCCAAATCTAGCAGCCACACAATGTCTGAGACATAAGTATATACAGTATATAATCATCAACACATTATTGTTTACTTCACAGCAGGTGAACACAAGAGTGATTATACAACTACTTGTGAAAGTAGTAAAATCTCCTAAATTACCCAGAAGCTCACACAGTAAATTTGTTCTGTGGTTCCTCCCGAGGCCCATAATGCTTTACAATATTTATTTTTGCAGATTAAATAGCCAGATACATTGCTGATTAAACAGAATGAGACATTAAACACAATTTGGCTTAGACTAGGTTCACACTAGCGCATATACCTGTATGTGCTGTGCTTTTAGAAAAACATGTCTAGAAAATAAACTGCGCATTTCAGTCTGGTGTATATTCTAGATGTGCTTTTCTATTGTACTTACTCAACACATTGTGAACGCTCCCTCTGCATTTGCGGCTCCTCCCATCTGGCCACATTCTTCATGTAGCGTACATACGCTGGCAAAAAATGCGACATCAAGCATTCCAGCATGCGTGCGCTCACATTCTGCGCTAGTGTGGCTTGAGTAATTTGAGTCCTATAGGGATTCGCGGCACAACTTTTTTTTTTTGAAGGGCAGCATATATATGAAACATTTTTAAACGTTAGTGTGAACCTAGCCTTAAGCCCATATTATTCTATAGAAGGCTGCTGGGGAGGAATTGTGGGTTGTTAGATAACCAAGTGTCAGGCTGCATTTCAAGAAAGTCATAGAGAGAGTTCTCAGTGTGAAGAGAGACATTCTGTGTGAATATGGCATTAGATTTATTTGCCAGAGTAGGTTAAATTTAATTAGTGACTGGATAGTGAGAGTTGATGTTACAAGTAAATTACAGGGGTTGGGAGGGTAACTGATTGCTCTTAATAACTGCCTTGTGAATAACTTTAATAATTGACCAGGCTAAATTGAGAGACGATGCAACTGAATGATAATCCCAGCAGAGTGCTTTAAGTTCCTTAAGTCATCTTGTGGGATTTATCTGTGTCAGTGACAAATATTCCCTGTTTAGCTCCAGATATTTCCAACGAAAGTTCCTTAGGTATAAGAACAATTCATAAATCAACATTTGATATTTAAGTGACACTTTCAAATTTTACAGGGAATGCCCTGTTTCTACAAATCTATGAATAAGTACTGAATAAATCTGTGGAATTACCCTGTAAATGTAGTCAAGCAAGCATTTAGCTGATAAGATGTTCTGGTACACTGCTGACATATAGGGAGACAGCAATGTTGCTATTTGCTGAACACCCTATGATTCTGCAGAAGCTCAAGCCTTATACAACATTTCCCAAAATTATTTATTTGAATGTAAGATTCAGAATAAATATGTAACAGTTTGAGAAAATTCAAGACAACTTTGGAATGTTTGCTGTCTAGTTGAGATCACTTGTTAAACACTTGTTGAGTAGTCACAGTAACAGTTGCCACCCTATTGAATGGAAATTATATACATTACCTTTATGCATCTGGTCTTTTTCCATTGCATTGGTTTTCTGTTTAAATCAGTGCGTTTGTTGAATAAAGAACTGCTAATGCATGCAGCCCTTTCTCTGGACAAGGTCCATGTCTTTATAAGTTAATATATTGTGATAAATGTCTGATGGTCAAGGTTAATAGGAACACATGCAAAGAACTGAATATTTTTCATGCAGATATAATGATAAAGAAGCCATTCAAATTGAATATTACAAACACAGCTGCAAATAATGAAGCAAGCACGTTAAGGTCAATGCTTTGTGAAGGATTATCTGTATAAAGATGGAATGGTTGGAAAACAATCATGTGGGTTTTGATGGTATCTCTAAACAGTGCTTCAGATGTGCCAAAGAATACATTTTACTGCAACTAGAATTGCCTCCTGGGGAGATTAAAATGGCATATTAGGGAGTCAGGAGTGAAGCATTTTATAGTCTTACTTGTATCCTTTAAACTACCAATCTCAAAATTTGATTCTTTGTTGTGGGGTGAAATATTCATTAAATGTCTGTTGCTTTTCTATTCACTACAAATAATACTTGGTTTGTTTTTCAACTTACCAAGAAAAATACATGATTCTCCACACAATACAGTGAATACAAAATTAGGGTTGATAACTGATAGTTAGAGCAAAGAAGGGGTATTTGCAAAGCAAATGGACAATATTAATTTCATTTTGGTTACTACCAATGACATTTATGGATCCCAAACCTTCTGGTGCAGTGCAGGCATGGTGGAAGACCCCTGGGAACCTGAGGCTAGCCGAAACATCCCTTGGGGCCACTTGAGATATAAATGTGGACAGTGCAGTTAACAGTTGTCATTTATAACCCTTATCACCTGCAAGGAGGCTTTGGCTTCTCTGTGCGGGAACAATCAAGATGCAGCCCCCAGGTTAAAGTGCACCTGTCACCTCAAAACACTAATGCTGATTTGGATTCTATTAATGAAATAAACGTTTTTGTAAATTTATATGTATTTTTTTTTTTAAATGTACCTTTAGGCAGCATTTCTCTCTGTCATCTTCCCTGTCAGCCTGCCTTTTCTTTCCTGGGTCGGGTGGGCGGGGTTAAATGATGATTGATGTTATAGCTCCTCTAATCAGATCCCTGCTAGATCGTGATTTAAGGGATCTGATTGGAGGAGCTATAATGTCGATCATCATTTAGCCTTTCCCACCGACACTGGTGGAATCTGGCCAGATTTGGAGCAGAGGAATTGAAATACAAATGCCCACTAGAGGCACTAGAGAGATGAAACACCAGATTTTGAGACTAAAGATACGAAGATTCTGAAGACCATGTGATGAAACAGAAGACTCTAAGACACAAGGGGTCAAAGTGACAGGTCTAACTTCAGAGGATAGTGGCCCACTACCAGCTATAATTCCTAAGGTTTGCCAATGTCAGATGGTTCTGTACATTTATTAAAATGCTTGGCATGTCAAGCGCATGGCAGTCATAGCGAAGATGAACCTTTTAAAGTGAAGATTTCTGGACATGGTCACTGCTTTATGCTCTGTGTAGTCTGGGGAATAATTTGCTTCTTTGTTGTTTTTGGCAGCAACGTTTTTTTTATTTTGGTCGATTTTATCACTTTTGCCCCTTTTCACCATTCATTTTTTTACTTTAATTATTTGGATTTCCATTTAACTGCTCCCACTTTCACTATTATTAGTGTTTTTCAGCAAAAAAAAACAACATAAAAAAGAAAGGAAATTAAAGTTGTCTGCATAAATTCAACTGTTATCAATTAATTCTCAGATAGATAAATAAGTCCTTAATATACTTATCCCTTTAATTTTTTTAATCCATTTCAAACACTGGCTTAAATATCAGTTTATCTGATATTGGTGATTCATATACAAATGCTGATGATCCAAGCTGCCTTTTAAATAGACATTATTAAAGTGAGCTTGTACAGTAAATCATAATATTTCACTATAGAGTTGCAAGAGCAACAGGGCACCAAAACTGTAATTGCAACTCCTCTTATCAGATTTCTTCATGGCCTTAAAGGCTCATTTGGTCAAGGGGGGGGGGGGGGGGGGGGGGGGGGATACTTAAACATCAGGTTTTTACTCTCCAGCACTACCTCCTGCTGTCGCTATCAAGCCAATTTCTTCTGCTGTGCAAAGCTCTGTGATCCCCTTCACTTGTAGTTTTACATCCAAACTGTGCTTCTGAGCATGCTCTCTTCAGTGAGTTTCATCAGGAAGTGAAGAAGATCCGAGAGCTTCACACAGCAGAACAGATTTGCTTTGACAGAGACAGCAGGAGGTAGATCTGGAGAGTAAAACCATGATCTTTAAGCATCCCCCCCCCATCTCCATTGCAAATCACCCCTTAACCAAACAGGCCTTTATTTCTCCATTAATTATCAGAATCCAGTTAGAGGAGCTGTGATGACTGTTTCCTTGACCCTCTACGTCAAGTCAGAAGATGGTCATGGAAGTAGAGTCCCTTTCTAGCTTGTTTTTTAGTTCTGACTTCAATGTTGCATCATTAAGCTCAGCCAGTGCCCAGACTATCTCTGCAGCCTTGTTAAGTGGACATACTGAGCTTACTACATATCATTAAATGACTTAATCTGAAAGCAATAAGAGGAATGCATGCTAAAATAAAGGGTGATCTAATCTCAGGCATATGAGGCTGCAGGCTTTTTCTCATGTTGTGAAAGCTATAGGCGTTTTCAGCTCAACCCATATATTTTTTTAATTCAAAAAGGAATACTTGTATACATTATATCTGGTAAAAAAAAAAAGAATATTCTAACACAAAGTCTGCCACTGGAGGGCACTGTTTAAGTAAACTATGGCAACTGAGTAACAAAATGGAAGCACCCAATCATATTAATACATTAACATTTGCAGTTAAATATGTATCAATAAAATATGTCTATGTCCTAATGAATACTTAGAAAGAAAATAAAGCAAAGGTAAACTTTACAAAGAGCAAAGACATATTTTAATTTTAATTGACCAGTATTTTAAATAATACAAAATTAGTTTGCATTTAAAAGAACAGCAACACTAAAGTTTGAATGAAATGCACTGATAATTACTATAGATCAGCGGTTCTCAACCTGTGGGTCGCGACCCCTATGAGGGTCGAACGACGCTCTCACAGGGGTCGCCAACCATGCTTCTCCACTACTGATCTCTGGTAGTGTGCACAGGTCCCTTTATATAGGGGTACCTGCGTGGTGACATCACGTTCAATCATCGAGATGTCGCGCCCAAGCGTCATCACATGACACCCGTACGTGATGATGTCATGAACGAACATCATTATGTGACGCGCGACGTGATGATAGAGTAGGTAGATTGAGAACCACTGCTATAGATTCAATCTGGGCTTCAGAAAATTCTAAATTGTGTCTAAAAAGTATGATATTTAGCTGTTTAGTTTTAAACCTGGGCTGTAGTGCACACTTTCTGAATATATATTATCTAAACCACCATAGAAAACAATGGGGCTGGATGAGATCTGTTTAACAACATGGCTATTATCAGTAAAGACAAAAAGCAATGCAATTGAAGAATTTCCCTTAATTTTTTTCAAGTGCCTCCTTTGAATTGATACATCTAATGTTTCTCAAAGACAGACTTGCCCGATTCAAGGCATTTTAAGCAGTAACCACACATAGATAATAAAAGCATTTTCTTGCTTTAAAGTTCAGCACGCAAAAGAACATTGTGTTTCTCCGTTCAGATTAATGATTTGCTTACCAGTCCTACATCCAGATCAGAAACAAAGGAAAAAATTGGATTCTATAGATACCTTTTTTTGTGCCGCACTTGCAACATTACTACAGTCTGAAAGTGATTCATCCAACTGTTGATTAAATGCCATCTAGGCCAGGTTCTTTATTTATCTTCACCTTATTCAATTGCTTTTGCCCCTCCTTCACTTTTATCTTAGTATTAATTTTGTCCATGCTTGAATGATTTGTATACTGTAAACATCCCGTCAATGATTTCTCCCTGGTGGAAAAAACACAGAAGGATCTGTTCAATATATCAGATTTCTTCCTGTCCACATTAATTATCTGACTCATCCTTCATGATGCCTTTTTTAAAGAGTTTTGCATTTCCTAGTTTGTAGAAACTTACATTTTCTTTTGATTTGTTTTAGTTTCTTCAACAATCTGCTTTTCCCATTTTTTTTTTCCTGCACCAATTTTATCTTCTTTAGAATAATTGTAATGATTTAATAAGGGCTGTGTGTCCTTGTTGATTTAAATGGACACTAAATCCCTATTGTGATCAAGTTTTGTATTATATCTGTATGAACAATGACGTTAGCTTTTGATAATTAGAAGCGCTTAGTTACAATGCAAATTATTTATATTGATTGCACATGCATAAATACATTTAAACATTCCATTTGTAATCTATTTACTGTATTTTGATTTGACACCTGTTAGTCTGGGTACTTGACATTGCAGGGTACATTTCACTTGCATCTGACCGGATTTTACATTGTGTCTGTTTAGTCATCTGCAGATGCACTAAATATTCTACTCAGTACAGTTGGTCATTGGGGGTTATTCACTAAGATGCAAATTTGATTGTCGAATTCGCAAACAGCGGATTCCCAAAGCAAATCTGCTACAATTTCCCCATTGTAAAGTTGCAACAATTTTCCCATAATAAAGTTGTGACTGTGACAATATTCTCATTATAAAGACGTGACTGCGATAGTAGCTGCCTATTGCGACTGTCTTTATCTGGCGAATTCGCACCTATACGCAACAATTTGGACTTTAGTGAATAACCCCCCAAATTGTGAAATGGAAATGTCTTATGTCTTAGACTCACATCTAAATAACATTTAAAAACTGTTCAACTATGCAGACATGGATAAAACAGAAAAAACATGAATTTTATGCATACCGTATTTTCCGGACTATAAGGCGCACTTAAAATGCTGAGATTTTCTCAGCAATACTAAGTGCGCCTTATAGCCCGGTGCGCCTAATCTATGGACTGACCTCAGGCATCGGGCAGGCATCAGCACTCAGCAGGCATCGGGCAGACCGTGCAGGCATCGGGAAGATCGGGCAGGCATCGGGCAGGCATCTGGCAGGCATTGGGCAGGCATCGGGCAGGCATCTGGCAGGCATCGGGCAGACTTCGGCAGACTTCGGCAGACTTCGGGCAACACGCGGCAGTTAATGAGGCAGTGAATATTCATGAGCCGGAAATCGTCATCGCGCTGCGCCTTATAACCCGGTGCGCCTTATGTGAGGACTCAGACCTGATAGAAGCCGCTGAAGGTAAGTGCGGCTTATATTCCGGTGCGCCTTATGGCCTGGAAAATACGGTAATTATTCAAAGAGCTTTGTGCTCCTGCTAGCAATCTAAATGCCTGCTTTTCCTTACTGCCCAACTCTACCTCTTTATTTAGTCTGATTCATATGTTTTAAACCTGTTACTCAATGGTAAATATGAGCAGAATTTAAATACAAACAATTTGCTACTTTCACAGACGATGTTGCTTGATGAATACTTGAATTAACTGTGCACTCGCATGCAAAGTGATGCAAAGAGCTCCATAAGTCCACAACTGTTGTAAGCATCTCGCCACATTGCAGAGTTTGCTGAATACTTGAATATGGAGAAGTGGTGAATAAATGCGAGGTGAGCTTGGAACGTTCATGGAGGAGTTCCAGTATCTCAGTCAACCACACCTTTTGTAATTCCTGATATCTAGAAGCTGTGTTTCTCTTTGCTGAAATTTAAGTTACACTATGGCCTGTTAAAAACTAACGCTCGCACTCCTGCCAGTGTATTCTTTAATATGATATATGTATTTTTGCATGTATATACATATCATTCTATTTTTAAAGAGTAACAAATTTATGCAGCGTTGTACAATTCAACAATACAAATATAGTACAGACATGGGAAAAGTACATTACACAATATAAGTGAGTCAACTACAAGCATAATATAACTAGAATACATCACTCTACGTGAATAGATATGACTAAAACAAGAGGATGGAAGACCCTTCCCCTAAGAGCTTACAATCTAAATGGAGGAAGATTTACATACACAGATAGAAGGGTAATAAGAGCTGTAGCAATGTGCTGGGACCCTGGTCTACAAATACATATAATAAGCATAAATAGCTACTTAAGGATAAAATATAATATATAATTTAGATCTAAAATTCATTGCTAGTGCTCCATAAGGTAGGATTTCAGTTTGTCTTTGAAGTGCAGAGGAAGTGTTCCTGGTAGAGATAAAGGGGTATATAATTCCAGATGTATGGAGTAGAAAGAGAAAAGATATCCTTCACAATTCTTATTGTAGAATTTGTTCAAATATGCACAGGTGCAGCACAGATGACCATGCCTAGAATGCGGGAGTTACAGTTTTTAGCATATGCAAGTGTAACTGCCACTCCCAGAATCCTCTGCATCTAGTCAAGGCACGTATTAGAGTGCAGCTTACTACCTATTAGGATCTGGTTTAGTGACCAAAAGGGAAGAGAAGGAGGAAGCAGCCAGGAACAGGTACCCCAGTGGACTCGGTTCTAGAAGGCCCAAAGGTGCATAGTATAAGGTACACCTGGTCTTCACCCTGAACCTCCGCAAGGAGGTGTTTACTGCGGTGCTATACCCAGATCGCGGCCCCTGGGGTTGCTGTCCTCGGAAGGTCAAGAACAATACTGGATGTTAGTAGAATGGTCAGATAACAGGCAGTGGTCAAGGCTGGTGGCAAATAGGCTTAGTCAAAAAATGAAGCAGTGGGTTAAGGCAGGCAGAGATCAGTCAGGAACAGGAAGCAGGCCAAGGTCATACACTGAACAATGGAAACAGTAGTCAGAAGCACACCCAGGTTCATCTAAGGAGTCCTATAACTGGTTACCAGCATTACCGTCTGGTTGTCTTAAATAGGCGATTTAGCGGGAATGCCGCAACAGCAAATGGATACGTCGCCTGCCCAAGATAACACCCACAGAGATTTATGTGCCAAAGGACTATACCACCCATGACTATTGTAAAGGGAAGATGGCGACTGCCACAAACACCAACACCAGACCACAGAGAAGGGGCGCAGGTGAGTATCAACCCTAACACTGCCAGGGTAGAGTTCCTGTACAAAGACTGGGGAACAATTACCATGACAATGTGAAACTAAAATTAATATTTTTTCTAAAAGAAACCACACTTTACTGAGCCAGCCTGATCCAGCTGATATTTAACCATGATAATAGAGGAAATCAGTAATTTATCGCTTTTAATCATAATATTATGCCGAGGGAGATTCTACAGATTTCCTGTATTAACGGTGGGTTCCCATAACTAGTAGGAAGACTACAGTATAGTAATATACTAGTGCTGCTTACTGGGCTGAAGAGAATAATTACATTCGCTACCTGTATTAATTATAAACTGATCTACCTGCACAAATAAAATAGACGTCACGCCACAGAACTGGTATCTTCAAAGACTGGCTAAGGACCATGCCAGTTTGTAATATACTTGTCACCTGGGGTGAATAAAAAATCTGCACCACCTCTACACAGTTAAAGACTTCTTCCTTCTGCACTGTAATATGCACTATCGAGCTGCTAGTCCTTCTACTGCCCTGGGGCCTGCTGCAGGCACCAGCTCCATCACTGCAATATGTGCTTCAGAGCCCAGAGCTGCTATCTTGCTTACAGGAGCTGTCCACTGGGCTGGTCCTGAACTACTAATTTTAAAGCTGAAGCCTATAAGCTCAGGAGCAGCTTGTCCAGCCACTCACTATCCTTATCAAAGGTGGGTTATTGACTGTTACAATTGCCCAAGCTTGTCTCTGCAAGTCTTGCCAAAGCCTGATTTATCTGCTGTTTGAATCCTGTGTACCAATTGCAATTATTGGCAGAGGTCTCGCATCTCATAGCAACCAGAGGTTATCTTTTTTTATTTCTAGTTCTACCATATTATTGAAGGATAACTGACTGTTGGTAGCTATGGTTATCAGTCTTCTGAAAATATTGATTAATTGTAATGCTTAGAATTCCTAGGGGGCCAGTAGTTTATTACACAACACACTACTCCGTGGTCATTTTCCCAGTGACCAGCAGCACATTACATAAAAAAACTGCCCAGTGTGTAAAAGCCATTTCCACTGTATGTTGCATATTTCTCAGTGACAAGCAGTTAAATATTCAGTAAATTCCTACCTGTATAGTTTCTAGTTACATTAAATATTGCCTAGTGGCATGCAGCAGCTTTACAGGTTGGAAATGCTAGGTATGTCAGCTATTTGCATGACATGTTGTCTAGTTGTCAGCAAATAGTTATCCAGCAATGTAACAACCAATTCTAATATTCAATGTTAAAGGAATATTTATTTCTAAAGTAGAGTGCACAGTTCCCCCATCTACATATGATGTGGAATGCCCATCAATTAATACCCAGGCACAGTGTTTAAGGGTATCAAACATATGCAATCAATGCTCAAACATACCAATAAGGTGCCTACCATCCACTGGTCATACATATACAGATACAGTGCCTACTGCTTAGACATACTCAGTTTTAATGCCAAGTGTCCACCATCATACCTAGATACAGATCTGAGTACCAGACTGTCACGAACAGAAAGTGGACCCTCTGTACCACCTTGGGGTTTGACATAGGTACACTGTGAGGCACGGAGTCTAAGAGGCCCCTTGTTTTCACCTTAAACCCCCACAAGGAGGTACTGGGCATCGTGGTAAGGGACCCCCAGGTCATGGTCCTTGAGCACATCCCCCCAATAGGTAGTAGCTGGCAGACTGTAAGGACCAGAATGGAATCACTGGGAGTACTATCACTAATAAGAGACATCCTAGGAGATGGAACTGGCATCCAGGGAAACCACAAAGTAGGAAAAAGTACAATATACTAGACACACAGAGCCTGAAATTAGCTAGAAGCTTAGGCACAGAGTGCCCGAACAACCAGCATTTAAGAGGGTTATTCACTAAAGTTCAAATTGTTGCGTATAGGTGTGAATTCGCCAGATAAAGACATTCGCAATAGGCTGCTACTGTCACAGTCGTGTCTTTATAATGAAAATATTGTTACAGTCGCAACTTTATTATGGGAAAATTGTCGCAATCTTAACATTAAAAAATTGTCATGACTTTACAATGAGGAAATTGTTGCAGATTTGCTATGGGAATCCGCTGTTTGCGAATTCGACAGTCAAAATCACACCTTAGTGAATAATCCCCTTTAAATCTCTTGCCATGCATTAGCACTATGGGAGTGCTCCCGAAATACACGGCAATGCAGTGTCAGGAGCAAGTAAACCGGCAGCGTGCACGCCGCTGGCAATAACAAGAGCCACACAGATGCTGCTCTGCACCTAGGAGAGGAACGCGCACAAGCCGCTCTGTTACCAACATGTCTAGAATGTACATTACACAATCAATAAAGAATAAGCTTGAGTTCCATCCTTATTACTAATCTGGAAGTGGTCTGACTTTTGTCTTATACAAGGAGGCCCCATATTTTCCATTTGCATTAGGTTCCAAATTTTGTTGAGAAAGCCGTTTTCAGTATCACGACACATCTATTATTCTTGCCACCCTTAGCAATTCTACATCTAAATTTGGTTCCACAAGATGTAACATTTGTGATGGTAATAGTTGCCATTTAATGACTGTCTAATAAAAAGAAATGCTGATGGGAGTTTCACATAATTTTTTAGTAGCAGCTCAAACAAAACCATGTTCTGTATATTTACTATAACAGGAAATGCTGGGATTTTGATGGGTAGATGTAATAGGACAGACTTTATAGAAAAGAACTAGTTTAATCATACTGGGTATGCAAAAGAAATCCTTGTAGTTTTTCAGCAATGTGCCTGTGAAAATTGTTAGATCCTAGATGTCTGCTTTACAAACATGAATAACATTTACAAACAGCTTCATTTGTAGGTTTATATAAAATTAATTTTAACAATAATTGCAGTTGTTTTCAAAACCTATTCACCAAAGGAAAAAAAAATGCCGTAACTATTGAATGTATACAAAAATGTATTCCATGAAAATGATCTATGCAATATCATTAAACAGAATCCTTAATCTGCTAAGGATCACACTTTGAAACAAGAATGGGATTAAACTCATGGCATATTTAAATATCATTTGTAAAATGAAACAAAAACAAAACATCTCTACCTTTTAATCTGATTATGTACATGTTATGACTGTGGCAGTGTAGTGGATCCACAGACCAGCAGAAGTTGGAACAGGCCTCACTGAAGGCACGGAGTCTAATGAATATCCCAGTATCAGCAGTGGTTCCTGCAAAGGAACATGGATTTCACAGCGGGATGCTCACAGGTTGCGTCACCCGGGGAAGCCTATCTTCCCTTTAGTATGGCAGCTACAAATGCAGATTACTGGATTCCCAAGTAACACAGGGGACAGGAACGGACAGGAAACTGGGAGAAAATCAGGGCTCACTACAACACAGGAATAAGAGAACTAAACCAAAAACAGGATTCGCTGAAACTCTGGAACTGCTGAACTGTAACCGAGACAGGTAACTCTGGAATCTGGATCCACTGAAGCAGCAGGACTGGGAATACAGCTGGGAACTGGAAACCAGGGATCACTGCAGGACTGCAATGGGAATTCCAGAAGCCCAAGAAGATAAACTCGTTGCTTGTGAATACAGCTCAAGTGAATAGAACTAAAATCCACAAGCAGGACCACAGAAGTGTAACTCCTTGCTCAGGCAAGGTCAGAGTAAAACTCGCAGCCTTATATACAGGAACTCTTGCTGAGATCGGCTGAAACTTAAACTCTGTGACAGAATGAAACTGACTGGCTGAATTCAATTCCAACTAGGCCCAGGGCAATAGTGGAGCCAAGTTTAGAACAATAAGACCAGAATAGAATCTCTCTAGTGGTAAACCCTGTAAGGCTGCTGCTTATGATCTGTGTTCAGGTCACAGGTAGGAGCCTTACAAGGCACCTTGCAGTATATGTTTGGTCAGTTAGAGTACAATTACAGTAAATGTTTGGTCAATTATTGTACAATTACAGTACTTGTTTGGTCATTATAGTACAATTGCACACATGTTTGATCAATTATGCTTCCTCCACACACAAAAAAATCGATGTCCTGAGGCACTTTGAGCGAAAGAACCATGATAGATTGTTCATATGGTAACCCTAAAATGCAACACTAGAAGGGGGTTATTCACTAAAGTCTGAATTATTTCGTACAGGTGTGAATTCGCCAGCTAAAGACAGTTGCGATAGTCTGCTACTGTCGCAGTAATGAGAATATTGTCACAGTCGCAACTTTATTATGGGAAAATTGTCGCAATATTATCTTTAAAAAATTGTCGCGACTTTACAATGGGGAAATTGTAGAAGTTTTACTATGGGAATCCGCTGTTTGTGAATTTGACAGTCGAATTTGCACCTTAGTGAATAACCCCCTAGTTTATCAAGCTCCATTCTGGTGTATCTGTGAGATGTGACAGATTTAAATGGACCTTTAACTGGAATGAATATCTGATTGTAGTCATGGAATGCACAATAATGATTTATTTAATTGATTTCTTAATTTATGATTACAACAATAATTTAATTATTGCTGAAAATAAAGCTGTTCAAAACTTTCCATAAAAATGCTATAATGATAGGGCAACTCCACTAAAATCAATATGTACAGAGAAAGGGGTAGAAAATCCAATAAGCCTAGAGCTCATCTCTTGCTTTGTGTCACAATAGTGTATCAACCATCAAAGGTTTGGTCTTAGTTCACCTGAATAAGATTAACATATTAATGTAGTGGCTGCAATAGATGGTCCAATCACATGTCACACTCACTGTACATATGAGGGATCTTGACGGAAATGTGCATTTGTTTAACTCTGAGGTTAGCCCAATGCATATTTTACTCAAGATCCCTGTTTATTCTGAACTTGGTGCACATTTCCAGAATACCCCAGCTGAGCATGGGTTGTTCATTCAGTAGTAGAAGAGGATCTGTCAGAATTGTGAAAATTGCTTCTTAATATAGTGATGTTGAGATTCTGTTGTAGGAAGAATATGCATACTGATCATTCATATGTCTTTATAGTCTATGCTATATCTCAAATCTCATAATTCCTCTTAGATTAAGGGGCTGTAACATTAGAAGCAGGTTATTACTATGTGAATTCTTAGTAGCCATCTTCTACTCATGGGAATCTCCTAGAAAATGAAAATAGTAAAATGCTCACAGTTTAACATAATATGTAGTGAGAAGTGTTTATTTCCTAACAACAAAAACAATATTCAATCATTATTCACACCCAATGGTATTTAAAAAATATTAAACAATATGTGTATGTGCCCGTTTGCAGATCTTTTTATCAATCACTTTTAGAAGTGATTCCTGATGACTAGAGAACAGCATACATAGTATTTGTTTTCAATAAGTACACAGAACCAAAATTTAGGGGAAGTGGCACCATGATGTCATGATGTCACTATCATGTGATGTCATGAAGTCACATGATACATCAGGAGTTTAGGACTATTCCCAGTGAGTCATGAGATTTCACGTGGTACCTGTTGATTAGATAAATTGGGTAAGGGAGAGGGGCATATCAAGAGGCTAAGAATACTTCAGAAGGCCATGGAATAGCCCCCCCCCCTTGCTCCCCCTTTGGATGCACATGTAAGGGCAGGAAAAAAGCCATTTAATTCTGTGCCACAAAAATTCATGATGGGTCCTCTTAATTTATAGGTAATGCAGAAAGGTAAGTTGTGCACATGATAAATACAATGTGGCAGGGTTACAGTGACAGAATTCAAACACGCATGGGATAAATAAATGGAAATCATAAGGATCTAAAAGCAGTCATTTCAATGAGTAGACTAGATCAAATACACGTTTTCTGCTGTCCAATTCTATACGTCTACCATGAGAAAGGGAGGTTTGGTGAAATCAGAACACAGATAGTAAGGCAGGATTCAGCTCCACTCTGAATAGACTACCAGTTGTTACAGAATGAACTCTTTAAAGCGTTTTTATAAAGGGGCAAATGTTGCCTTGTTGGTTTTAGGAGCTTTTTACCAGTTTAGTTTTTGCCTATCTCTAATAGTAAACATGATTTTTTGCTGCACCAATACACATAAAACAACCATGATAAATGCACATTATCTGTCTCACCGCTAACACTAATAAAATATTATTGGTCCAAAAAAAAAAAAAAAGACTTATCTAACTATAAGTGATTTAATCAGTATGCTGATAATACTATAAGGACATAAAACTGTCATGGAAAATGATAATAAATACTGTATTTTAAGTAGCCATAACAACAACTGCCACATTGTAAATCAAATTAATGGTGATGTATTTGTGAACATGCTAAATAAGAAGGCAGAAAAGGATGACTCAATACCGAAAATAATTAACGACAGACAGAAATTCCATAGATCCATATCACTATGTTCATGTACACTACAAAAAAAAACATTTAAGCAAGTAAAACAGAATGTCTCATTCGAGAATTAATTATATTGCAATGTAGATATAACAGCCGTCACACACAAAATCTCTCTGTATAATAGATGAAGGTTATTATTACATTCAATATCTAATCTAATCACCCCTTTATTTGAAAGCTATGGTATAGGCCAGCATCTCAGTTAGTCATGTTTCACATACACTAATTACAATATTGGATTAGGTATGATATAATGTTTTATCTATTGGTATCTCTTTATTCCTAAACAACAGAGGTGGTTGCGTTAGCCCGATTTTGCCCAGGCTTGTTTTGTATTAATGCATCCCCAAAAGTTATCCAAAAAGATATCCAATGCTCAAAGGGTTTTGACCTTTATCATTGCTGATTAATAAAACATATTCAGGAGATTACATCAACAGGAAGTGTAAAACCCATAGCAGCCAATCATTAATTGCCACAGGAAAATGAATAATGAAGGCCAACTGATGGGTTTCTAAAGGGTTGCCTCCAGAAATCAATTGCCCTTTTGGATACATTTCCTTATAGGACAGTGGTGGCGAACCTTTGTGGCATGGAATGCCAAAATGGTGACATCACTCACCAGCACCTTCCACTGAAGTGCCAGCACTGGTAAATGACTTCATCACACCTGCATCAGGGGAGGAACGTGCTCGCGACGGTGGAGAAAAGCTCCCCTGCTTTAGTGCAGGCCATGGATCCGGCCTGAGAACTGTCAGATCAGGTCCATGGCCTGTACTGAAGGAAGGCTTGGTGACGCCTCATGTGCCAACAGAGAGGGCTCTGCATGCCCTCTTTGTCAAATGTGCCATAGGTTCACCATCCCTGTTATAGGATGTATTTGTTGTTTCATTAAAAAAAATTCTACTGTACCATTAAACTAGCTCTAAGTTTAGGATGGTATTAATCAACAATGAGTTAAAGTTATTGTTGCTTTTGCTAGGATACTTACTATTATTTACTAGTCTCATTAATATTATTTTTTCTTTTCCCACAACAGTTTTAAAGGGACTATGAGCAAATAAAGTTAACGACAGGGAAATTCTCCCCCCAAAAATAGTGAGTTTCATGTTATTGGAAATATCTCTGACTGCTGAATACCTCTTCCCTATCAACGCATGCCAAACATGGACCGGGCCATATTTATCACTAGGTCTTTTCACACTGAAATTAAACTATATGGGCCGTGGTCATAAACTGTAATGGAAAAAAAAAAAATGAAACCACAGGAACAACAGATAATGTAGAGATTACATTATATAGTATATAGTATATAGGTAACGTATAGAGAAATCTGCTACAACCATACATTACAGTTATTTATGTTTAATCCTTTTTCTATAATATATTCTTTTAATATAATAATTATTTGATATAATAAATGATCGTGCCATGAGCATGCTCCAGAATCAGGTAGGTTCCCTAATTAAATTAAAATTAAATTAATTAATACTTATGCGGAAGGTGATAATTGTATATTTCTATGTATGTGTCTTAGTTAATACATATTATTTTCTGTCATTAGTGCTTGAATACATATTTAGAAGCTAGAGGTCATCTCTCACAATAGAGAATGATAAACAAGCTCTGATGAACAAAAACATCTTCATTTAGAATAAAACGACAGTATGGTGGCATGGCAATCCTTTTGTTTACAGTAGCCCTATACAGGGATTACACACACACATCATTATTCCCACACATACTTCTTTAATTAGTTCTAGATGGAGACTACGATTATTTACATGTATAATAGACCCATTGGAAAGGATGATTACCAAAGATGAGCAGTTACAGAGGGTAAGCCACTTTTTCCTTGGGAATATGACTACCCTTGAGAGAACTTTTAACACAAGTGAACATTAGACTAGTTGATTAATACGCTGCAGGGTCTCACTGCTTTCTGGATGGGATCACTGTTTTATCATTTGACCTAATTATTTCTAGAGCACAACTGGATGTTCCACTGCTTTCCACAAGGAACAACAAGAAATGCTTCAGATGAAGACACTACTGGACTTTGTTTATGGGACATATGATACACAATACAAGGACACGTACAACACAGACATATGGACATACTGCAGTTGTCTGAAATATGTTATCTATTTGCTATTTGTTCATTAATTCAGTTTCATCATATGTTGTTCTTTATTTCATTTAAATCTAAGCATGGTATTTAAAAAGATAATGTTATCATAACAGAGTAACAATATGGCAGATCCAGCTTAGATTTATTATTACAAATTTTGCTATATAAGAATATTTATACAGAATAACCTAGGCTTACATGATTGACAGGGACAACTTATTTATCGGGTTCATAATAACCACAAAAGTTGTGGGTGGGGGGACGGTGCATTAGAGTATAGGAATCTAAGGCAAAGAAAAATTCAATTTTCCAACTAAAAAGGAAAAGATCACTGTATAATGTCCAGTTCACAATCCTACAGACACTGGCTTACGAAAACACTGGAGGGAGAGATAAAAAAAACATTATATTTGTGTCACAAAGTCAGGGCTCCATGTCTATATTTTGGCTAGACCTGAGAGACCTCTATCTACGGCCCAGCATTTCCAAA
Organism: Pipa parva; assembly: GCA_019650415.1. Classification (NCBI taxonomy): domain Eukaryota; kingdom Metazoa; phylum Chordata; class Amphibia; order Anura; family Pipidae; genus Pipa; species Pipa parva. The sequence goes on from WMED01000024.1 coordinate 35,028, forward strand.
TTAAAATACAATCAGAACTAGGATAAACAAAGACCTTCATGTTGGGATTCTTACCTTTTATGGCTTCAGTGCAGGGTTTCAATTCGCATCCAGAGTATTTTTAAGAAATACCTAAATGAGGCGTCCCTGTATTAGTCACAGTCTCCTGTTCATTCATAAGCCAACAACTTCGTTATCTACTAGATTCGCACCATGAGGAAACGGACAATGGAAGCTTTAGAATAGAAAATTCCTTTCATCCTTTCATTTAATCATACATAAAAAATCATGAACCGTTGTGCAGGTAATATATAAAACTATAACATACAGGATACATTATGGATGATGTGTTAGGATGCAGTGTTGATCCTTCTTTATGAAGCTAATATACATAAGTCACTTTATCACAGAGTTTCTTTGTTGTTGCTGCAAAAGTGTGTAAGAATGAAGAAGCTTTTGGGATTCCTTTATTGTTTAACTGAGATCAATTAACAAAGTGAAAGACAACTTGGTCTCTTCCCTAGGCCTCATTCACACTTGGGTCTTGTTTTCATTTTGGACTATCCTTAGCAAATGGCTCATCTACTTAAACATCAATTTTCATTGCTTTCTATTGTAGATCATATTCACAATTGAGTTTGTTTAAGGCATGCATTTTAGTGGTTAGACAAGCTGCAGATTTGATGGGTGGGGGTTATTCACTATGGTGCAAATTCTATTGTCGAATTCTCAAACAGTGGATTCCCATAGCAAATCCGCGACAATTTTCCCATTGTAAAGTCGCGACAATTTTTTAATGTTAAGATTGTTACAATTTTCACATGATAAAGTCACGAGTGCGACAATATTTTCATTATAAAGACGCGACTGCAACAGCAGCAGCCTATTGTGACTTTCTTTATCTGGCGAATATATACGCTGCAATTTGAACTTTAGTGAATAACCCCCTTGGTCTGTGACCATTTGCATTACATGAATCCCCTTTCAATGAAAAACGCACTGCTAGTCATTTAGACCTGATACCAAATTATCTTTAAAAAAAAAAGACTCAACTGTATTGCAAATGAAGCACATCCCTGTTAGTTAACTATTCTGAAAAGAAGCTTTCGGATTGTGTTTTGTGGCACGCTTGTACAGACTAAGAAAAATTTTGCGACTGACGCCTTTGATATGTTGACCATTTTTATATCATTAACAAGTTACATGCTTTGCTGAATAATATGCCATTGTCATTATTATTTTCAGCTTCACAGAAAGACTCTCTGTGTAGCTTTAGTTGCATTGCTTTATTCTCTGATTCCTTTACTTCCAAATTGGAATATGGTTGCCTCTGCTATCTGGCAATTGCCTGCCAATTACATAGGCTAGAGATTCATCATTTCCATTTTTGTAATTTAATGATTTAATACCGTATTGACATTGATAAGTTTTAAAATTCTGTGCTGAAAAGCTACCACTAAAATGTCAGTAGAAATACAGTGCAATAGCCGAGATATGTCACCATAAAATGGCAGAAACCACATGTGATTTAAACAGACATGGAGGGTAGGAAAATGGATGAAAACAAACATTTTAATCAGTAGCAAATTGGATATAGATCATGGTCCCTGAGGAGGCCAGTACACAGGTGAAAAGCATTGGACAAGAACAGAATGTAAATAATCAGACTTACATTCCAGTTATAAGGGATACAAAATTGGACTTGTACATTTTTAATTGGACCATTATGATCATTTATTTTGTTTAATGCTTGACCTTCTCATTTGCTTGTCTTCCTCCTTAACCTATTCTGTTAACTTGACGCTTTAAAGTTGATGCTAACCAAATAGTTTTTATGTAAGTGGAAACATTTCTAGACTGAGACTTTTTTTTTAATTTAATTTTATTTCTTGTTTTAACCTCCTAAAAAGCAATTGTTTTCTTATTGTATTATGGTAAATAATATTTTTTAACAACATATTGTACTGCATCGTTTCTAATGGTATTGAATTTTAAGAATCCATCCATTTGTCCATCTTATTTTATTTTCTTGGATCTATGTGAACAGAAAAATCCAACCATAGGCATCAAAACCACTGGTTGTTTTAAGAACACTACATTATATGAATTTTTAAAGAAAATATAAAACTTTAAAAAATGTTTAGGCAAGAAATATTCAAAGTTTTGCAAAAAGATTGTAGCACAAACCTAAATGTGCAACGTACTAGAAGACTAATAATCCACACCCATTAAGTGGTCAGCTCTGCAACTCCATACTGTAGGCTCTACACATTGCTCTGTGTGCCTTGGATTCTCCATTATTCAGGAACTGGGGCAAGACTGAAAAAATAGATTTGCTCGTACCAAAGAATGTTATGGATAAATTACCCTATGTATTACTGCATTTTTTTTGCATGGTATAAGTTAGAAAACAACATTTTGGGGTGACACATCCACTCTACATTAGTAATACTCTTTGGTGTGTTCAACCATTTATTTTCTATGTCTCATTGCCATATGTCTAGGGGCTGGCCCCACCAGTTATATGAATGAGGAATTGGGTAATGCACCCCTATTTTTTGTTTGTTGTCAGCAACTGGGGCAAAACAGTGTAAAGAAAACTCAGCATATGAATCTCAAATAAATCTAAAATATAAGTTACGTAAATTAAAAAAAAAAAAATATTGAATACTCTAAACAAAAGGATCTCTAAATGCATTTAGTGGATTCCTCCCATTTATTCAGAAGCAAATTCCTTAAAAGTGCAACAAGGCTGATAACTAAATGTTGTACTGTATATGTATTTTCCACACTGTGCACTGTGATTCCTACAGTGCACAGCTGAACTAGTCTGACATCAGCCTTATAGTATGGTGATTTTAGAGGTGTTCGATATTTAATAGAGGGAGTTCAATAAACATTTCTTCTGGCTCTTTTATAACAAGTCACACTACATACAATATATATACAATTCAAATCCAAAAAAAAACAATGCAGGAGCTACTAAAAGACATTTTTGTGACCTAGATCACAAAAACAAAATATTTCCATAAATTAGAAGACCTGATAGAGGAAAGATAATCCAGTTTTTCTGTAATATATAGCACTGAAGCATTATAGTATTGTTATTAAACCAAAAATACTAGTGTTGCACATGCTAAAGGGTTTAGTTTGTGTTATGACAGATGCCATTTACGGACTCTATTTGAGCAATTCCCGTGAAGAATGACTTCAATTTTACATTAAAATAAAACCCTACAAAGTGGCTACAGAGAATGCAGAATCTACTTTATTCCAGCTAACATTAAAAACAGTGTGTCAGGTCCAACATGGCATTTATGTGGTAAGTAAAGCGCTTGCGTAATATAGTAGCACTATATAAAAATGAATAAATTAAATAAAAATAAAATAAATAAAACAAAACAAATCTGTTCCTGTGGTGTAAAAATGGAATCATCAGTCAGTAATAAAATTTGCTATTGTGACCTTCAAATAAAGGATCATTATATAGTCTTAGTTCCACTGCATTCGTATGTATTGAACATAAAAACAAATCAAACCTATTTAACTGCCTGTTATAAACTAGGAGTTCTTATCAAAAACAAGCTGTGAATTTCTTTCTTTCTAGATTTCATGCCAGTGAGAGGCATTCTTGGTCGGAATTCTGTAAAAGGAAACAAAGCGCATTTCCACATTCAATAATGACTATATTATTATTATATTATTTTCTAAGGGTATTAAAATAACGGGGCTTTTTATGCAAGTCTGAACCATCGCATATAGGTGAGAATTTGTTTCCATTCGCCACTTCCGATCTTCACGTATTCATCAAACTTTGCAAGTGTGGTGAATTCACAACAAATTTGGACGCTTACATTAGCCATGAACTTACAGAGCTCTTCGCTTCACATGCACAGTTAATTAGTCTATTCATTAAAAGTGAGTCAGCAAAGTGGACTGTGTGAATTTGCTAGTTTTACTTTGCAGGATCTAAGTGGCAAATTATGGGGGTTGATGGTAGGGCTCCAACTGTTCAGCTGAGTAGGCTGTGCTACACTATGGGAATCCTTTCACTTCTTCCCTAGTGAATAAGGATTAGAAACTCTGTGACTATTGGAGCATAGTGACTCAAAAGTGATAAGAATCCACTTTGATGGTGATTTCTCACTTTGATGAATAAGCCCCTGTACAGTCTGTGGTGTTGCTGAATACAAAAATTGCGGACAGCAACATTGTACATACGTACACATTGCAGTTTAAGTGGTATATTGAGCAATTCTTTGGCCTCTATGTGGCTGATGAAAATCTATGTGAATCAATGCAAAAATAAGCAGTTTAGACTGTGCTTGCTGTCTATATCACTACGCAAATTACAGTAGGATGATCGCTAAGAGAAGGTAATCTAAGCATACTTGTTAAAAATAGACACAGATGTAGCAAAGAATGTCAGCTGACTGCAGCTGCAGTGAACAAGACACTGGTCTGTAAAAAAAAAAAAAGGTACAGATTCCTTGATATCTTTTTTCTCAAAAAACTTCCATTGGTTTAAATCTCTTTAGATCCCTCTTTTGATTTAGAAGGATACTGCGAAAATAGTAACAATAACAACATTACCCACGCTGCTCTGTGCTTTCAGCTATTTTTAGCACATTGGTTACTTAGAAATAGCCTTGTTCCAGTAGTTTTACCAAGTTATCAGTGGAACCATCTTGATGTCCATTTCAGTGTACCAGATATACCTTTTTCTCAGTAGTAAAAAGTGACGGGCCTTATTGACTAAAGGCCAAATAGTTGAGTAAAGCTCTGAATTCACATCTATTTGCCACTTCCCCATGTTCACTTATTGACCAAACTCTGCAATGTAGCAAATGTGCAACCAGTTCAGGCGACAAGATAGTCATGATTTTATGGCGCACTTGGCATCACATTGCATGCACATGTACAGATACTTCTACTATTGACTACATGGCAGAGTATGTCAAAGGAGGAAATACAACTAGGTGTACTGTTCCATATTCACCCATTTGATTTTGCTACATCAGAGTGGCGAACTGGGGGGCTAATGGCAGGGCTTCACATTCTACTTCTATCTGACTGACTATGCCAAACAATGCATCCAACAGCAATTACTGCTGTCCACTTGTTCAACAAGACTATTGGCCACTTAGTCAATAATGAGAAGTGAATACGCGACTATTTTCAAAATGCAACTAGAATTGTGGAAAGATGAATTCAACAGGTAAGTGTCTGCAGAGGGGTTGCAGCTGTCACAGCCATATGCATTACTTTCCATTATATCCACTAATGACACTGATTGTAGTACATTGGAACCACATGTTACCAAATCTTCTTCAATTAATCAAAACCTTACATTATTTAAGGGGCAATACCAACAGTGGTGTACATAACTCCATTAACATATTTTGCCTCATGTTATATTATAGTCAGTGCCAGCTCTGCCATTAGGCAGAGTAGGCAAATGCTAGGGGCGCCCCTAGAATTTTTTTTTTTACATTGTGCCGGCCAGCTGGGAGGTTACGTGCAGCCGCTGCTCAACTTATTGAGAGATCTAAAGTTGAGCCGTGGCTGGACGGCAGTGTTGGAGGTGAGTTTGGGTGGTGTAGGGCAGGGGGGTGTCATGGAGGGGGGCGGAGCAGTATGGGGGGGCGCCTAGGGCACCAATAGGGCCAGAGCCACCTCTGATTATGGTATTACCACCTGCTAATTTTACTCAGATGTCAACTCTTGTGTCATAAGCATTGACAGTTTCTCAGTCTAGAACAGTCCATCACAGAGTACCACAAAGTCAGGTAACCCGTTACTTTTTGAGTGAGGAAATAAGTCCTAGAACTGTCCCTTTCTTTAAAGCAAAAGGTTATACAAACAATGTATTAGCAGTGCAGTGGCTAAGTACTTTGCAGTTACATTTTTCATGCCCTAATGTGCTGGCTTTGCTTTTTCCTAGGCACTTTCCCCTCACTACAGTTGGAAGTTTGTTTCCTCTATCCATTCACCATTCAGTGTATAAAAGAGGGTATGAAACTGCTTAGATAGAAAATCATCCACACAACCAGCAAGAAAAAAAAATCAAAAAACCTTTGCTTATCTGTAAGCAAATGTCTAAGTTAGATTTGATGACAATTTTGTCTGTGGGGAACAACCCCAAATGCCCTACACATCCATTGCCCTAGGAGCTCTGATATTATATATGTTTTATTTAGGGGCACTTTTACATAATCTTAAGCAATATCAACACTTCACAGTGCTTTTTCCTTACAGAAAACAGTGGGGGGAATCTAGGGATTATTTATAAACTTTGGGGTAACAAGACATGTCACAAAATGTATTCATTTTATTGTGTGCAATCCACTGGGTTAATCCAGTTCTGGGTGACATACTTCCCATACTTTATGTTAAATACAATAATGTTTTCTTGCACATCAGTTGCACTTTAAGGCTGACTGCATACCGAATGCTTTGTGACTTTGTAGGAGAATTGCTATATAAATGCAGCTAATATGTCAGGAACAGATATCTGTATTATAACATGGTAAACATGAGCTCCTATTCCCATGTCTCACCTTGGCAAGCAGGATGGAGATAAACTGCTTTTGGCTGTTTGGGTGGTGATTGATCCACATTAAGATTCCTTCTTCCTTCTTAACATTGAGTTCATCCTTCTCATGATGTCTGCAGTCTCAGCAACAGACAGTTCCAGGAATTACCCTGAATTTGTCACTATGGCTTAGAGCTTCTCAAGTATAAAATGATAGTCAGCTTAGTGCAGCTCAGGGAGGTATGATGTTGATTTTGAGATGGCAATACAGTCTTTAGGGCATAACTGTAATTTCAGAAATTCACAGCAGAGGGTGACGGTGCTCATGATGTTGAACTGATCTGCTGCAATCAGAAGTTTCTCTATATTATAGGGTGTAATATGCATAGTCCCAGTGTAGGCATATTCAATTTTATCATCTCAGCAGAGATTCCATGGATGTAAACGCTACTCTATAAAGACAATCACAGCTACATAAATACATTCTTATATGTAGACTCTGCCCCTAAACAGACCTATAATAAGTGTTATAGTTGCACATGATAACTCTGGGGTTACTGAAGTTAATTCCATTGACTTTAATAATAACATTGCAAAGGTATCCCTGTAGTCTCAATTCTTAAATCATACTGTAGAAGTTATGGTCCCTCTTTGTCCTTGATCTGAACACAAATTGAGTTCAGTTACTTCTTTCAACAAATGTTGCAAGAAATCATACAGCACTATACTGCACTCTGCAAAAATCCCCTTACACAGGCCAAATGCCTTACCCACAGTCCAAATTGCACTATTCTGTCAAAATTACCCCAAGATTCCTGTAATGCCAAAATTACATTTATGGCCAAGATTCCCTCCCCATGGAGGCAGTGCAGTGCGTTAGCTCAGTGGTTAGCACTGCTGCCTTGCAGCTCTGGGTTCAATTCCACCATGGACTTCATCTGCATGGAGTTTGTATGTTCTCCCCGGCACTTGTGTGGGTTTCCTCCAAGCACTCAAATTTCCTCCCACAATACATCTGTGTGTGTGACTGAGCTGGGAAAACTAAGTGGTAAGTTCCATGGGGCAGGGACTGAAGTGAATGATGAACCTCTGTAAAGCATTGTCTAATATAGTAGTGCTATATAGAAATGAACAAAAATACAAAAAAAGCTCCCCACATAAATATTACATATTCCACACACAACCAAGCTGCCACTGGACAGATCCATATATACACACCATATATAGTCCAGATACCCTAAACCAGTGATGCCCATATCTGGCCAGTGAAGCGGTACTATCCAGCCCCTCTAAGCCCCTGCCCACAGTGCAGGAAATTGGCAACAGTTAAGAGGACCTGGTCAGCTTATTACTGAATAGGATGTCAGTTCAGTGATACACTATTTGCTGTATCACAATTGGGTGGAACGCATTCCTGTTTTGTTACTTCCGGGTTGTTATGTGTTGGTGTTAGGAAACTTACCTGTTCTGCTCCATCTGCTCCCTTACTCGCGCCTCCTCTATGCGTCTGCGTGCACATGACGCCGGCACGCGCTTATGACGTAGCCGCACCGCGGTCACGTGCTCAATTGGTTGCGTATATAAGGGCGCTCTGACTCAGTATCAGCGGTCGATGATAGTACTCTGCAGTTTAGAGTTCTTGTGGCTTTCCCTATTAATAAAGCTTTTCCCCTTTGTCCTATCAGCCTGCTTGTCACCCTGCCTGTCACCCTGCCTGTCAACCTGCGCGTCAGCCTGCCTATCAACCTGCTTATCAACCTGCCTGATTAGCCTGCCTGTCAACCTGCCTGGCAACCTGTCTGTCTGCCTTCCTGCCCCCTGCATTTACAGTTGCCTGTCTTTTCCTGTGCCCCTACCTGCCTTGCTTGCCTCAGCCTTGGCCATTGTTAGTTCTGTCTCCACCAGTGGTCAGCTAACCCTTGGGACTGCGACCTGGAAGTCCTCAGCTGCAAAGCCCATACCTCCTTGCGGGATGTCAAAGGTGAAGACCGGAGGGCTCCTTAGACTCCACACCCAGGGACTAGCTGGTGCCAAGACCACTGTGGTACCTTGCTGTTCGTCTCCTTCTCCCCCATTTCATGAGACGGATCCTCACAGTTGGAAAGCATATGCATTCTTTTAGTTGGTGCAGGCTGTTGATTTATATGGCCTCTAGGCCAAAAAAGATTGGGCATCACTACCCTAAAACCTCAAAACTCCATGTACTAACCAGGTACCCCCTACAACACCTTTTGCCCCAGATGTTTCCCCAAAGCCAAGAAACCTGCTTGCACCCCAGATGCCCCCACAGTACCCAAAACAGTCCACCCTGTCCAGATGCTCCACACACAGCCCAGATACTGTAGTTGAACAGTTAACGGCATAGTTTGAGATTTCAGTCTTATTTGTCTATCTATCTTTATTTAATAAAATGAGTGGGAACTTTATAATGAAAGTTCTCATTCATGGGCATAAAATTAAACAGTGCCCTACTGTGGGAAAATTATTATAAAGAGTGTGAGTATGGTTAAGTGAAGGCATTTATGACTTGAATGTTTGAATGTGTTTGAAACAGTAATAAGCTTTCCTAAACACTTAAAGAGATTGCCATTATGTAATTGTATTTTGTAGCACACATGTATGGTGAGTAATAACATGTAATAATGCCTAATAATGCCTTTACGTGCTTTTTAAATACATCTTGCATACATTTTCTGTTGAGGTTTATATGAAATATAATGGTATTATAGTGACTGAAAAATCTCCTTCCTGTTTTTTGCTAGAACTGACTATATGTTTGTCACTGAAGCCCTGCATACATTATACACTACCTTCCGATCACTTATGTTGCCATCAACACCTATAAAACAATGGCAACAACAATGTATATATATATTTTTGTAAAGGGTAAATCCTAATGAAATCAAAATGGTTTGATATGTCTTCATTCACATACATTTGCATCAACAAATAAATGCAGGATGTAGTATTTGTTACATAATTTCAAATAAAATCCTGGAAATCTGAAAATTAATGCACTGTTTTCAATGCTGTGTTACCCATTAGGCATTTAAGAAATCGTCAGAATTCCCCAAATGAAAATCTTATACTGATTATAATGAAATGTGTCAATGTTTTAGCAAGTCATGTGACCCTGGCACAACCTTATACTGTACATAAATGGCACCTTACAATTTTATATCAAGCGATGACTTGTAGGAGGTGAGCAGTATATTATACTAGGCAATATGAGTTAAAAAAAACATGTTTTCACTCATTTTACATTTTTGTTTGTTGCCTTCATTTAAATTGTACCTTACTTTCATCTAATTATTTTGTGTGCCCGAGGCAGACCCTCTTCCCCCTTGCTCATTCACAAACTATAGACTTGCAGTTTTGTGAATGATCAAATCACTCTGAACACACATTCTAGAATATTTTTAGAACTCTATTCATATAATGATAATTTTCTATCCAGCTGTTAGCGAGCGCTGGGTACGGAACAGAGCAGCTGGTAAGTCTTTCAGTACTATGGCAGAATTCAGCGGAGATCACTGACACAGTATTCCATCTATAATTGCACTGTACTACCTCTGGTTGAACCCTGAATACTCCATACTTCCTTAATACCCCAGATGTCCCCATAATTGACCAAGTGTCTTTCAACAGTCAGATGCTCCTACGCCAGCAAATTGCCCTACAGAACCCAAGTGCCACAAACAGTCTCCACAAACATCTTAGAGCATCCTACACATCATGCCAAGAATTCCAGTTGCCCACATGCACATTCAGGATCCAAATGGTACACACATACACAGGCTAAATGCTCCACAAACCATCACAACTGCATTCTGCCCAAAAAGCCATCCAACAGAAGGGAGACAGATCCCCACACACGATTCAGGTAACTCACACTGTCCTGATGTCTTTTCAACACCCAGAAGCTCTCTATACTACTCCACTTGTACCCTGCACAAGATACCCTACACAGCATAAATAGTTCCTCTTAGTGTGGATCCCCCTATACTCTGTACCAGAATACCCCATGGTCCTGTGTTCAGATGTCCACATAGCAGTAATGTTATGTTCTGTTGGAGTTAACAACTGAAATGTCAATAAATGGAGACATAGCTTATTCTGATATTCTAACTGTTCCCAACATCATGTTAGATATGGTTTCAGCTGGTTCTGTTCAGTCTAGCAGAAGCTTATATAACTATTTTTATTTTTTTTAAGCATTAAACTGAATCATTTGAAACCGTTCGACAGAAAGCTCAGGAGTAACATTACACAGTATTACTTTCCTGAAAGAATAGTAAATGATTGCAGCAAACTTCTAGCTGACGTGGTAGAACGAATTACAATAGAGTAATTTTAAAATGCTTATAATAGACAGAGGATAACATCGTACAACGTGGTGGATCAGTTATATAAAGTTTCTGCAGGCAGTGTTGTTGTGCCATGGGAAAACCTTTTGTGAGTCATCATTTTTATTAATATTTTTGGGACAGGCTTTATGGATTGTTTTAGATTTTAGTGGACACTTATTTTTAAACCATAGCTAAAAACCAAGGCTTTTAATCCTGACAGTTGGATGCAGGTAGGGAACAGCTATACATATTATATGTATAATATTAGATATTTCACAGCAATGACACTCTTATCAACGTACTTTATATTTTCAGTTTGTAGTTATCATTTTTAGCAATCTTTACTTAGCTTTTCTTTTTAGCCAGGTTTGTATTATCATTTGCATTATGTAGTTTATCGTGCTTATAGAGAAGATATCTTCCACAGAGCTTTAAAAAGATTAATCATTCGCTTTATTCTCTCTGCTCCATGGCAGGAATCTAACTTCCCTACACATTAAAACATACAGATATCCTCATTGACTAATTTGCAAATTTGCATTGCCAAAATAGTTGCAAATTCACTTCTCAGTACTGACTGAGAATATACTTGTCGAACTGGTGGACAGTGATGAACACACTGTCATATGTGTAGTCAGTCAGATAGAAGTAGGATGAGAAGTGATGTGGAGTGAGGTAAATTCAATAAGTGAAGGGAAGTGATGTTAGTCTCATCATATCCCACTAACTGTATTCTGTGAATATTTTGCCGATTTCTATGTCACCTTGTCCCTAGGTCATGTTGTCACTTAGTCGAATTCGCCATTGCCACTTTTGAATGAATAGTTGCTTTATGCAACACTGGAGCCCTGCCATCAACCCTCCAACTCACCAGTCTCGGCAAATTTGGAGCAGTTCACCTAGTCACATTCTCACCTTTGCACCACTCTGCATCCTAGTCAATAATAGAAGTATCTGTGTGCGTGTATGCAAAATTATGTGAGATCTGTAAGTTCATGACTCGCGTAGTCACCAGAAGTGGTTGCATATTCGCCACTGCACAGACTTTGCTCAATAAGTGAACATGGGGAAGTGGAGAATAGATGCCAATTCACAGCTGTATGCGACTATTTGGACTTTAGTCAATGAGGCTCAAAGAGGCAGGTTTCAGTTAGTCAGGCTTCAATTAACCTAGGATCTTTTTTTGGATTGCGGGAGAAAACTGAAGTACCCAAAAAAACTCACACAGGTTCGAGAAGAACATTGAAATTTCAGATGATATCCAGGGTGAAATCAAACCCAGGACATAGTGCTGTAAGGCACTGCACTTCCATATTAGTAACACAGTTATCTCCATCCATGATGGATGGAATATTGACCAAACATTGGATACTGATCAAACATAGACAACCACCTAACTCTGGAGATTACATGACAGGACAAAGAAATATCACAGAGAAAGTAGTGTGCTCAACAAGGGCTGGGCCTTGGTTCAAGAGAGCCACAGGGGCCCCATCACCTACACTGGTGGGTGGAAAGCTGCAGGGGAGAACTGCAGGAGCAGCAGTTTAGCAGAGCAACCAGAACCCCTGGGGATACAGCCCAGCCACAGCAGTGACTACCACAACCTCTGTGTTTATGTCCATGCATTGGTGGAAGTGCTAAGGGTTTTATTAAGGACATCAGTTTTAAATGCAACCACTAAGGTCTGACCCTAGGAAACCATCATATTCCTTGAGTCCTTGTGCTTTTACCCCTGGTTCTCTCCTATAGATTAAGACTGTGAATTTACTTGTATTTCTCTAAGGTGACACCATTTACTGGCTTACTTCCATTGTGCTTTAAAATGATGGGGATATCTAATTGGCCACCACAGTCTAAGCCTGGGTATTCAATCCTCCAATCTCTTTAGAAGCTGAAGGGAGGTATGTTAAAGCACCACCCACAATCACCTGTTTTTTTCACCAAGCATTTTACTGAGAGGCAATGGGTCTGCAGGCATTGCCTTATGGTGAATATGCCTGCTGACATAACTGGAGGCATCGGCAGACTGTTCCATGGACCTTTTTTAATTTTAGCTCTGAAGTTGCATTTGATCACCACTTCCCCATGTTTAGTTATTAAGTAAACTTTGACATGTGGTAAATATGCTGGAACATGTAGGGAAACTCCGGCACTCCAATGTAGTAAAAACCAGTAATGTTTATTGATCCATTTTAAAATCCAAGCATCAAGGTTAAAAACAAAACAAAAAACAAAACAAATAGCACCCTCTGACGCGTTTCGAGCAGGAGCGCTTAGTCATAGATGAGGTGCTAACAAAAAATCGGGTATAAATAGGAGTAGAACTTACCATGGGACAGGTGTGCAAAATCATCCAATCAGTAATCCTAAACGTGTCAATAAACGTTACTGGTTTTTACTACATTGGAGTGCCGGAGTTTCCCTACATGTTCCAGTTACCATTGGCCTTTTCGTTCCTGGCACCCAGTTTACTTTTCCAACACGGTGGGTGAGCGATCCTGTCTTTCATGTGGTAAATATGCATCTAATTCGAGCAACTACAATAATCAAAATCTTATGTAACACTTTGCCTTACTTTGTGCAGGCGTGCACCGGTATACAGTTAGGGATATGGTGAGGGTGATGATACTGCACTTCCCCTTGGGGAATTCACATCAATTCTCATGACTTCGCATCCTACTTCTATCCAACTGACTAATCCATACAACATCATCCGGCAACAATCGTCACTGTCCGCTTGTTCGACAAGTCTAGGCCCTTAAACTTAATCAGATCACAGAAACAGAATACAGGAAGAGCACACTAAAGTTAAATAGCAAACAGCACATTTGCAATGAGCTTTATTATTCACAATGATTATTACAAATAGGATACGGTATAACACGTTACAATATGTTACAAATCAGAGAATGATAAAGGAACAATAAAACAGGGAATGTGCTGCTGTGACGATGAGCATTTCCCCCTGTCTTTAAATATATACTGTATATAATGGCACAGATTCATTTATCCCATATCCCCAGAGAGATTTTATCTTATTTAGAAGGATTAATACACTGACTGAAAATGAAATGTCTGAGGATTCCATAATTACAGTCATTTACTGGGAATGTAAAAACATTCCGTTTAGAAGATATAATGAAGGTAATATAAATATTGCTTTTGAAAAATACACATTGCTCATTTGTTAATGTCAGGCAATAGCACAGGCTAATCATTTTTTCTCTTCTAATATACCATGAGAAATTTATAAAAAAAAGCAAACCAGATTTCAGGACAGTTAGCGCTATCTGGCACTTTGCTTTGTTATTTGATACAGGATTTGTTGTTGTTCTCTTAAAATGTAGACAGTTTGCCTTTAAGATTTTAGCGAACTTGTGCCTTTGAGTGGCTCTGCATCATGTAGCCTTCAGCTGCGTCATTGCAACTATATTTCCTTTCTTGCCAGTCATAAGAATTTTAATTGATTCATGAAACATACAGTGGCTGTTGATTTCTATTATTAATACTTTCATTTCTGCGATATTATTATAGCTTTGGTGTATTGAAGATTGTTAGTTTGCAGGCATTCTGAGGAGCTGATATATGCTCCTCTTCCTAGCATATCTGTGCTTCCTACGCTAACTACTAACTGACTTTTGTGATAAAGCAATGCATTGGGTAAATGCCACTCTACATATGTTCTTAAGACTTACAGATATAAATGGCTGCCATATTGGTTGTGAATAGATGTTTACATTGTTTTTGACACATTTTGCTATTTCCTGTTAAGAACACTGACATAATCTTCATCCTCTAGGTCTTCAAGCCCCATTTAACAATGATTCCATTTTATACCTTCAAATTCAGTCCCTTTGCAAAGGCGGGGTCTATTTACTCACATCTGATTGGATTTTGCATTGCATCTGTCCAATCAGATGCAAGTGCACAGAACATTCTAATCAGCACAGTTAGTCATAAGCTTAAAATGTATTAAATAAATGTCCTAAAATTCTTCTAATATTTATAAACATTAAATCAAAAGGAAATAGTATTCCTTTAACTTTGTCCCTTGAGTAATTATGTTATTTTCTTTCATTTAGCGTTGGGTACATTCTGTGATTAAGGTATTTGTTCCCTGGGCACCAGCTGATGTTGCAACATGTGCACATCACTGCCAAACATAGAAAAATGACAATGATACATTTTGATAATTAGTCCACTATAAGAATACACTAAGGCCAAATTACAGTATAAGGCAGAGTAACGCCCTGTGAGATTTTGGCAGTAAGTGAACAAACATTGCACAGTTAATCCTAGCGAAGGTATTATGCTGAACATTTGCATTACAGCAGAACATCATTTGTTGGAGGGAATTATGACAATAATATTATACAATAATAATAACACCAATGTCCTACCAGCTGTGAGCTGTTAATTCCCGTTTCACTTTCAGAGCTGATCACTGAGAGTCCCAGGGTAGAAGACCTGGCAGCAGAATTTGCAGGATCAGTAAAATCTCTAAGCCCTGCTCATTATACGGGATAATTAAATGCTATGATGGGATAGAGGTATGTATTACACCAGAACATTGAGAATGTTAGCAGTTCATTTTATTATTTTATCAGAGCTTGCAAATTTATCAGACAGTACTGATGTGCCGGAAAATGACATTTGCATTGCTAATTCCGAGTGTACTTCACTGATGCATGCATTGTTCATATGTGGAAACTGATAGCATGCCAACTGTATTTGAACAGGAACTACTTCCCCTTACAAAGTGCTTGATAGGCACAATAGTGGCATATTGTTCTGGCTGTCACAGATGATTGCTCCAGCTGTTAGAACTGTGCTGACTTTGTACATCCAACCATTGGTATTTTAAAGGGACTGCAAAACCATTAATATAGACTTCAATTACCAGCTTGCAAAATATGAAGATTTAGAAATGGACTATGAAACGTATGGAGGCTTTGAGTATGCTATTCCTCAGCACACAAATTCTGGCACAAGTTGAAGATTGTTGCATGATACAAAATTCTAAAGAATCCACCTTTTATTTTAGTACTGGTCCTTGGCAACTTTGGTTCTAACGGGACTGGTTGACATGTCAGCTTCATGTATGTGTCACAATATGGGTAGCCACGCAAATTGTGACAAATAGGATTGTTTTGGGGGCAGAATGGTAGAGTTTGTAAAAATGGTGGTGGGGTTAGGGGGGTGAAGACTACTTGAGGGTTTCCCCCAAACACCCATTAATTGCTTTGTTAACCACGAGTGTCTTGGTGGTAACCAAGCAAATTGACAGGTTTATTTACAAATGAGTGAAAAGTTTCCTATATGCATATGGCAGAAACAGGGCAAAGTATCATTTTTAGAAGTTGGAAACCAGTCTGGCAAGTTTTTTTTTTGGCAAAATTAATTTATTCAACTATAAAATGCACCACCGAAGAAAACACTGTAAACAATCAATACCTAAAGATTGATATTTTATCAAGTAGATGAATAGGCAAAGCAATCAAAAGGAACAGTCATTTTCATTTAGCAAACTATGATAAATATGGCCAACAAGGTAAAACATGGAGCTACGTTTTACCCCTTCAGAAATACAGTTCGCCCCCTAGTGTTCTCACTCTGAACTAAAAGCATGGATCAAAATGAATATTACCTGTTCTAAATTAAATACATAGAAATGCTGAATGTACCTGATGCTCTACAAAAAAAAAAAAAAAAAAGCCAACCAATACCATCATTAGATCTGTCTATAACATAATAGTAAATGTATGATTTTCATTAAGAGCTTTGCACAAAGAAAGTGCATTTATCTTAAAGTGTAATCAAAGACACATAGTAGTAGGCCAATGACGACTTTAATGCCAGGCAATCTCTTTTGAGAAGAGTGGATGATTGTTCTATCCTGCTCTATGTCCTGTCAAGGTCAAAATGAAAGGATTTAATGCTTCAGATAGAGAGCGATTGCATGTCATGCATTCAGAAAGTTGAAGATGTTCTTTTCAAAAAATGTAAACAATGGGTATGTGCTAGGGAATATTTATTAGGTATTTAGTGAATGTGGCCAGCCAACTCGAATTTATATTGTTAAAAATGAAGATTATATCAGTTGAAACTATGATATGTTATCTGCTCTCAGAGTTATCATTAGTTTTAGTCACAGGCTCAAAAAGTATTAGCTCTGGAAATAAACGCCGTTTCTTTACTATTAAAAAAAACCCACATTAAAAAAAATGGCGGAAATTGATCCATGGATGGAACCAGTGAAAACAGTGGTCATTTTTTTTCTCTTACAGATATGGAAACAAAATAATTATTATAAGTGGAAAACATCAAAAGCGGAATAATCAAGCAGCAATATCTTTACGTGTAATGTAAAAGTTTTCCATCTTCGTTAAGTTTTCAATTTTCCAATTGGTTGCTTTCATAGAAGAGTGATGTGTAGCCAAATCCAAAGCTACTAGGTCAAAGGACAGTCAGTCTCAACTGCTATAGTAAAAAGAATCAGAATTTTACTTTTAGTATGGGATCTATTTCTATTGGAAAGACCTGCCAGTGCTACATTTTAATGGCTGCCATTTAAGGTCCTTTTTTATATACAAATAATGATGCTAAAGTCAATCTGAAAAGTTGTTGCATGTGCTGTACAGCATTGTGCTGCAAAATCAATCCTGGTAAGTATCTTTATTCTGGTCTGGGAAGGCACAGCATTGTGGGGGTGCCAATGTGGGGGAATGAGATCCTGGGCCTGAGGTTGTGGGGCCTAATGCAGATCCTGCTCTGGTGCTCGTTAATCAGAGGTTTCACCACTGGAGGCATTGTTCCCCCAAAACAGTGTTTTGTATACCAGAACCATGCTAGTCCCCTTAGCCTGCTATTGTTTATGCTTTAAAAAAAAACATTGTTTTCACTGAAGCAGCCTAGTGTGTTTATCAGCCTTGAACTTCTCATGAGAGACCTGTGCAAAGGCAGCGATTGGTACATTAAAAAAAATAAATAAAAACACACATAAAAAAAGAGAACAATGATATTTATGAATATGCCATGAATACAGGAAGACTGTTTAAAAATGGAAGATTTGGGGATGATAATATTCATATAACTCTTATTTTGTCCCTCTTACCTCCTAAGCCCCGACTCAGGTTATAAACACAATATTTACTTGAAAATAAGTTTGCTTTAATTCTACAAAGCATTTTTGAAATGTTACCAAAAAAAAATGTTCCCTGGGTGACGACTTCTACAAAAGGAAATAACAGTAAGATTAAGTAATAATGTAGGTGTTAGTAGATAAAAGCAAAACAATAGTATGTTAGAAAACGTTTCTTTTTAGATACAAAATAAAATATATATAAAAAAAAATAGTTATTGAGTCCATAGTCCTTAAAATGTCAGGGGTACACACAGCTAATTGGATGGGTGTATGCTCCAAAGACCAATCAGATGTAAGCCGACTACCTCAATCAAGGGAAGGATAATAATTTCAATATATTCTACCATATTTTTATGGTTATCCATTATTCCCAGGAACCCAAAATAATAAAGTACAAAAAACAGTTAAATGATAGAAGAGCAAGATAATTTCATATGACTAATACTACATTGTACATTGTGTGAACAATCTGATGCAAAGCAAATCTTTATCCTGATGCCACCACCAAATTGCATGAAATTTCTGCTTTGGGTACTCCACGAATGTATAGATAGATAAAATAGATTAGATAAAATAGATTAGATAAGATAGATTAGATAATATAGATTAGATAGATAGATTAGATAGATAGACAGATTAGATAGATAGATTAGATAGATAGATTGGATAGATAGATTATATAGATAGATTAGATAGATAGATTAGATAGATAGATTAGATAGATTAGATAGATAGATAGATTAGATAGATAGATAGATAGATAGATAGATAGATAGATAGATAGATAGATAGATAGATAGCTAGCTATAGATATATAGTGGGTTAGAAGACACTTGGGCAAATATGATTTAACATTTTTAAAATGCAGCTACAGAAATAAATGACTCAATAGACAGACAGTGCTAAACCCAGTCAACTATCCAATGTTAGCTAGCTGTAAATCTTTCCAGCAAGCAGCATTATTTGCCTATTTTATATATTCAGGGCTACTCTATAGAGATTAGCATTAAGCTGCAATAAAACCAGTGAGAATAAAAACCTTACCAACTCCCTATCATTCCATAAAACCTCTTTAACTCAGTCCCGGAGGTCTCTTTGCTTAAAAATGAACCTGTACAGAGCAAGAAAGGTTTCATCTCCTTCACTCCCTGTAGACGCTTTCTGGATTTAGTTGCCTATTTATCAAAGTGCCAACAAATGATTGTTTCACTATTTTTTCACACATTGCCTCTACTTTGTATACATTATATAGTCTGAATTTTATTGCATTTGATGTTACTTTGCTGCAATATAATGTATGCAGCTCCATAGATTATAAAGGCAAAATGTGGTATCCAATAAAGAACTTCTATTTACTAAAATGCTAATGGACTATTTGATGTCCTGTTGTCAGTCATGCAAATGATTTGTAACCTATGAGCCACAAAGTGAACCATTGTTGTCAATGGAAAAAGAAATCACAATGACAAAGTAGTAGTATAATCACTTTAGGCGTATTTTCAACTTTGTCATGTAAATGAGTTTGATTTTTATTAAAGCATTTCAGTGGTCATTTCACTGTCTGGTTTTAGTGTTTCAGCTGCTAATTTTGCACCTCTATAAATAGGGTTAGGAAATTAATCAGAACTAAAAATTCATCATTTCCCTCTGAGAGGCTTGTTTAACATTAAGGTGATGAGTCTCGGACCCATGTGATATTGCCAAAAATGCACACGTCACAAACTGTGTCTAGCAAACATCAAATTACCTTACAACTTGCCTAACAACACAGGACGATTCACAGGATCCAATCCCTTCATAACCAATTTGTTCATACAATATAATACATGCACTTGCTGAGTTGACTTCAACTCTTTAAACACAGTGATTGGGAAATAAAGCACAGTATTTTTCTGGAAATGCTAAAGTATGTCCAAAGGCTACGCAATTACACAGCCAAATGCCAGCATGGACTATGAAAAACATTCACATAAGGGGCAGGAAGGGGATGTATGGAAGAGACAGGAAAGGGTAGGAAGAGTTTAATCTATAGGTATTGTTTGGTTGTAGTAGGTTAAGAAGGGGAGGGTGAGCTGGGAGGTAGCAGCCAATTAGACTACTGGAGTTTGGTTATAGAAGTATTTTTTGTAGATTAGTGGAAGATCACTGCGGTGGCTCAGAGGTTAGCACTGCTGGGTCCTGGGTTCAATTCCACCCTGGACCTCATCTGCATGTAGTTTGTATGTTCTTCACACACTTGCGTGGGTTTCCTTCAGGCACTCCAGTTTCCTCCCACAATTCAATCTGTGTGTGTGACTAAATAGGGAAACTAGATTGTAAGCTCCGCAGTGCGGGGACTGAAGTGAATGATGAATCTCTGTAAAGCATTGTGCAATATAGTAGCGCTATATAAAAGCAAATAAATAAATAATAATAGCTATGAGAAAAAACAGAAGTCCCAGAGCCACAGATAAAGTCCATAAAATCTGATAATATTGTCACTTATTATTAACCTGTTACCGTGGCCCTCACAAGCATGGGAGTCAGAACACATGTATAATTCTGCACCTAGTGGCATTATTGCAATGGTAAAAATAGACGCTAAAAAAATAACAGCTATTTACCATTGAATGCGCGCCTAATTGTAACTTAGATTTTTGCATAACAATGTTAGCAATTTTCCTCCTTTTTCTACAGTAATTATTGGTTTGTGTACAAAATGTTAGCAAGATCTTAGCAATTCCTGTTTGTGTACAAATCTTAGCAAAATGTTAGCAATATCCGTACACAAATGGTAATTGCTAACATATTTTTACACAAACCAGTCATTAGTGTAATAAAAAAAGACAGAAAATAGGAACTGCTAACATTTTTTATATAAAGGCATAACTGCTTCTCTAAAGTCAGGGTTCAGGCAGATACTATTTATCTTCTTATAATAGGTCTTAAAAGAGAACTAAAGTAAAAAAAATAAAAAAGGACTGTTAAAATACTTATCTTATACAAAGCTGATTGATTGCAGTCACAACTTTGCTGTAATTAGCCGGCAGCCGAAGCTTCCCCCGACACCTCCTTCACAGGAGGCGCTGGCTGACTGAGAAGCCAGTGCGCAGCTCCTTCTTCCTGCTTCACTGGCTTCTACATCATCAATGAAAGTGATGATGTTTAAGCCCTGAAACACCCGATATGTAATAGGGTGGGAGGAGCTGTGACGCTAGAAGCATCAGCGGAAGCATCGGGTGCTGGTTAATTACTGCACAGCTCATGCTGTGACTGTAATCATTAGGCTCTGTATAAGGTAAGTATATTAACTGACCTATTTTGTTTTTTACTTTAGTTTTCCTTTAAAATCATTCTAAGATTCATACATCAAGTGCGCCTGGTCTTAAAAATAAAAAATAGGCACAGCTGGTGCAAACTGGACGCAAAGTGAATGGCAAACTGCTAATAAATAGAAGCAAAATAATTTGCAGCCTTTTTTTGCATAAACGTCACTTGATACATTTCCCCTTTATTCTGAACTAGGACTAATGGACCATTAACTGCCTCCATGGCTTTAAAGGAACAGTTTAGGCGCCAACAGTTATTTGCAGTCTGTTTGGCACTGTTAAATAAAAGTTAAATAAATGCTTTCTG
>WMED01000025.1:0-35839 GCA_019650415.1 Pipa parva
AAGCCATTTTAGTGCCCTGGTGTCTACACAAATATGAAACTCCAGGGCTTAAATTAACTCAGATTAGCTTTGGACAATCCTCCCACACCGTGGTTCCCATGTGGTAATACAAAAGGAGTATTATGTGGTAGGATTGAGTGATTTAAAACTAATGTAATTTGCTTCTTTAAATGGCTTGACTCAAAAGGACAGCAAAACCTTTTACTTTCTTTCATTCCCCTGCCACATTGGCCTCACTCTGTCTGTCCATCTAACTATTTGTCTGGCCAAACATTGTTGCATGTTAGAAACATAAAAGAAAATAATGGACTATTATAGGAAATATTTGTGAAATATGAACTTTTTAACATTTTAAACATTGCAACAGTATTGGCAGAAAAATATATTTGGTGCTATTACTAAGAACATTTTTTATAATCAACAGCCCATTGCCAAAACCATTAATACTGAAGTTTAAAATGTATTTATGTAACGACTGACATAGGGTAATTTGATTTGCTATTTTAGTAAATCTTTTTGTAAATATTTCAAGCCAAAACCCCACTTTTGGAATGTTCAGGATCCACATATGGACCATTTCAAAATCACAATTAAAGCAAACAAATATTCATATTGCTTTATTTATTAGTGTGGTTGGGGAGGAGAGGCAATTTTGCTCTGCACACCTCGCCTCTTACTTAAACTTTACTCTAAATCAAAAACAGACTCAGCAGAAAGAATCATGTTAAACAAGCCAAAAATAATCCCATAAAAAAAACATGCATCCTATACCATAAATGTAAGCTTCATCAAGGGTAAAGGAAGTTTTATATAAACGTAGATGTAATTTTAGTAATGTTGCCCCATTAACTTTGCCTTTAAATAAACTGACAATCATTAAAAGAGAAACAGCCAAGCCTGCCTATACATTAGATCTTTACTATTATAAAGTGATCATTTATAGCCTGCTAATTAAAACAACAGACTTTTCATTCACTTTTTCAGCAATATAAAAAAAAAGTGAAGTAAAAGTGCAAGTAAAATTTCTAAATTAGAAATTAACACACTCATTCGATCGTGAACATAAGACTATTAAATCATATTAGAAGAGACCATCAAAAAATCATTTAGACCTCAATTAAAGCTATTACCATTAAAAGATCTGCATCTTCAAAATGCCATGAAAAATTAATAATGATTGCCAATCAAAGCAATATAGTTTCTCTAAGGGGTTGTTATAGAAAGAAATCACTTAAAACCAACCCCCCACCTGATCTCTGCCTGGCTTGTGCGTCACCATATGTCGTTCAAGCTGGGTGCGGTAGGCGAATGTGTAGCTGCAGAGAGGACACGAAAAGTTCTCTTCGTTCTTTTCGTGACGATACTTGATGTGCTCTTTCAGTGATGTCAGACGCTTGTAACCCCGGTCGCAGTAGGGGCAGGTCAGCAGCTGGGCAAAAGCATCTGGAGTTCCAGGTTGCAGGTCTGTAGCAAAGACACCAGAGAAAAAAAAGCAGGCCATGAGGTCAGTAAATCAATGGCAGCTAATGGGCTTTCTGCCCAGGATGGTATGACAGGAATCACTACAATCTGTTCAAATGGAGTGCCATCATCTCATACCGGTCTGAGCACACTCCTTTTTCCCTTACACACCCAGGAGAAACACGCATGAATCATTTGAAAGAAAATTAATTAAGGGCCTAACTCTTGCTCTTTTCATACTTATAGAAACTTAAGAAAGTAGAAAAAGAAACTGGGTTTGTAACCTACAATAGGATTTGTTCTCCTTTGAGTTCTTTCAATTCCACTAAAGTCTGTTGTAGACATCATTCTTAGACCATATGATGGGGTCATTGCTATAGTGTTATTATTTATCAGTGGAATTTTTTTTTATAGCATAACAGTTCAAGTTTATAATGTTGCTGTCGACTCAATTCCCATATCCTTTGGATCAAAAAAATACGCTACAATTTGTGCTGTTCAACTATAGTGGGAAAAAAATGTAAGGAACTCGCTAAGAGTTCTCTATGGGCTTACTGAATAGCCTGCTCATGGAATTCCATGACTTTGCAGCTGTTCCTGAAATTTTAAGGTAAACACCCAAGCACATAGTGCATTTATAATTGCAACAGCTGCAAGGGGCTCTCCTAGTAACTAAAAATGAATCACAGCCTTACCATTCTCTTCGTGACCATTCGCTTCTGGTGTGCCCAAGCGGCACAGTTCTTCAGGGGCTTCTGGGTAAATTATAGCTGTGTCGCTTCTCTGTAAGTACTCTGCTATGCTAACGCCACGACTGTCTCCATCATCCATTGTCCTTTTGGCGAAATACTCCTCGAAATCTGAAGTGCAATTTGTGTTCCTCACTGCAATTAAAAAATAAAAGAATAGCTGTAGATACATTTATTTTATTTTTTTGTACTGCATCAGATTCATTTAAATATGCTTTTCAGTGACACATAAATTGTAACTAATATGTTTATTTTTCCTGAAAGAAATTGCTATGCTTAGCTGAAACATAGCTGAAGATGAGTACGCTTCCATAAATAAACAAAATGAATTCTAAACAATGATGTTCTCTACTGTTGCTATTTAGTGACCTAAAGTGAATGGTGAGTAGTTAACTTTGCCTTAAACCTCTGACCTCTTTCCAATCATTAACAGCTAAAAGAAGGAGACTCTTAACTTGACAGTATTGGATAATTGCTATTTGGATAAACAAAGGTTTCTTGAGACAAATGAAAAAGACTGTTGTTTGTTCCTCATGCTTGTTTGTAAGGCATTAGAGGTTACTGTTGTCCTACCAGTACTTTCCAATCCTCTTTGTATCATTTGCTGTTATCTAAATAACAAGCGCATTGTGCGTGTTAAATAATCACTACATTTTAATATGGAGCGTTCTTCTACGGAATACGAGATCAACCCTGTCAGTGGGAATTATTTGGTTGCATCATATTTCAAAAAAAAAAAATCTCAACATGCTGGATTAATGACTTCATCAGAATCGGGGTTTTTTTTTACATTTTAACTGAAGATATCGTTGACACGAATGTAAATAATGAGAATTTGTGAATTCCCTAAAACATTTTGAATATATTTAGGTCATGATACTGTATTGTACTGAACCATTAGGAATTGATAAAAATGTTTTTGGGTATGGTCTTTTCTGCTGATATGAATACAATTCTAGATTGCCTGAGAAGTAATCAGCTTGCAAGTTGTTGAAGTAAAGCTCTCTTTTCTATCAGTTATCATGGTAATCTGGTCACTGGGGACCTTATTTGTATGGACTCTTCTTTTTATGAATTTTTTAATTTGACCTCCCCAGAGGAAACATTTAAGGAATTCTCAATTATATGAATAAACACAAACATATACATACGTATGTCTATCTGTGAAACACATTGTTTTAATGAGGGATTATAATAAAATCAAGTCAAAGCATCCATGGCCAAATAAATGGGATACATTATCTCTGCACCGGTCACCTCAAAACTAATACTAATTTAGGGTCTACTAATGAAATAAACGTTTTTGTAAATATATATGTATTTAAAAAAAATGTCCCTTTAAACAGCGTTTCTCTCTGTCATCTTCTCTGTCAGCCTGACTTTTCTTTCTGGAGCCAGGTGGGTGGGGCTAAATGATTATTGACATTATAGCTCCTCCAATCAGATCCTTTAAATCACAATCTAGCAGGACTTCACCCAACCTGACTTGGGGAAAGAAAAGTCAGGCTGACAGGGAAGATGACAGAGAGAAATGCTGCATAAAGGTACATTTTTTTTATACATATATTTTTAAAAAAACATTTATTTCATGCGTACAACCTAAATTAGTTTCGAGTTTTGAGGTGACAGGTAAAAATGTTTACATGTTCTAAAAAACAAGTAGGTAGAAACCAGGATTGCAAGAAGTTGCCCGTCACAAAGAATGCTGGGAAATGTAGTAATGCAATAATTAATAAGAAAGAAATTAAAGTCCCAGTTGCGCAAAGATTAATTTAGTCATTAATGGAAAATATAATTATTTATTAGTATATTTCTTATTGATTTATTAACTATTATTTATATTTTTGGTATTTCTATAGCTCCAACATTTTCTGTACATAGTAGTTATGGAGCAGTATGAACTCATGCAGCCAGGCTCATAGTAATAGTTACATACAATGTATATTAGATTAGTATTAGATTAGGAATGAGACTCCTCTCTGCAAGAGCTAATAGTCATAAGCAGGATTTATTTTATGTATATTAACATTGAGGGGGTTATTGACTAATGTCTGAATTGTCACATGAACGACGGTCGCACACTACCCAATAGACAGTTACTGTCGCGGTTGTGACTTCATTATGGAAATATTGTCACAGTCGCGACTTTACTATAGGAATCCTCTGTTTAGTCAATAAGGAGTAAAGAATCAGGGCGTAGCCACCTGAATTGATGAGAGTTCACTCAGTCAAATTCTCACTTAAGTCAATAACCCCCTAAATTGACAAATTATAGGGCTGTGGATCCCTCAGTCTTACTCCACTTACGCTGATTATTAATTTGTAAGTATAAAAGAAACTGACATATTACTGAGTCATTCTCCATAAAATACAACAGTATGCCACCATTCACTGCACATTCCACTGTAAACCACTAAGAAAACCTTCTTCAGGACAAACAAGGTAGCCTCACATTTGTATGTGTGAATGCTGATATGTAGAAAATCAAAAACCTCACACGTCATATCATACAATGTAATAAAAAGCAACCTACCCACATGGTGTTTTAATCACTGTGATAGTTGTCAATAAACAATTCCTACATACCTGTACCGTTGTTAATAGTGGTTATATGTGTGACTTCTGGCCCCAGCGTGTCATAATCCTCCTTCATGTCATCTGTGAACAGAGTGAAATATATTGGTTTCTGTTTCTTGTCTCTTGCCTACTACTTCTTTTCTCTTAGTAATGAGTAATTCTAGCACTGAGTTGTTTTATCATCTTCTGAATTTCATTACCTATTAGTTACCTATAGATATAGCTATTAATAAACACAAACAAATGTTCAGCAGTTTTTCTGTCTTCAGAATGAAAGAAATTAGCACTAGTCACAGGAAGCCATCTTTAGACATGCAAAGTATACTGGGATACTAGATAGAGACTGTGGGACATTTTTATCAAAGTATAAATTGTCCCATAGATGTGTTGTTTTGTGACAAATAGACATTTTCCCAACTTGGCATTTTCAGCCAAGATCATTATTTTGTGGAATGTGGGAAATTCATAGTAATTCATAGTGCTTTATTCACAGTGGTAAATAATGTAGAAAAAGAGAGCTATGTCTCCTTTAAACAGATCCATGTTAAGATGACGTCACTTTGCTACAATATGTATATGTATGTAGATTTTTATACCTGTTTTTAGCAATTTTGCTACAATAAACCACTGCTAATAATCCCCTGGCAATTTTCTCCATCGCCATGACAATAAGATAAATAGTAAAAATGCACCACTAAATTCACTACACCACTGATTGACGTAAAATGTCCCAAATTCAATTGGCCATTCAAATTCACTCTTAATAAATAAGCCTCTCAGTGATTTGATCATGTATGTTACATCACATTTTAGATCAGCTGTTAAACCAACATGGCAAAATACATTTATCTACAGATATATAAGGATTATAACATTTATTATAAATATATGTACATTAGTAAAATTGTCCTACTATACCATATTGCACCGTATTAGATCACAGGAGAATACTATAATATCTACTCTAATTGTGCATGCAGTTAGTGGAAATGGAAGAGTTTGAAGCATTTCTATAGATATCTTCTGTAAGTATTTTGATCCTGCTCGACAGTTTCAATGTGTTACATATACACTCGGAAGAGATCTCCCGCTAATATTACTTTCATTATGTTCTTAGAAGGATATGGCAGTTTAATTTAACCTGCAGTCAAGTTGATGCATCTAGCATGTCCCGACTTGCTCTTCATTCACACAAAGCTACAAGCCACATCCTAGTGACACCTCGTAATGGTTGCAGAGTAAATGTAAACCTCATTAAACGAATGCAGAGAAAAACAGCAGTGTGACATTTCATGACACTTCCTGATAGAATGGCGCCTGTAGGAATCTGAATCTATATTATTCTAACACAACTGGTGGATAGCATCGGATGGCCTCAAGAATTAGACATCTACATAATGGCATGTGTATGTTGTTCTGAGCATATACAATATTGTTATGATACAAGATTGCTTTGATGCTAGTGTTGTAAGGTGAAGGAAACATTACCTGACTCTAAGAACTGTCTTGATTGGGTAAGAGAGCAATGATTATGATAGCAATTACATGGGTCTAACACAAGTGGAATGGAATGTGTCAGTGTTACTTGTAATGCTAGATAGATGTAGAAAGACAGGTAGGAGTTTACACACCTGCCCCTTCCTAATTGTTACATCACAGTGATCTAAAATGCAAACAAAATCTTCGGCCTACAGAACCTTTGTTTTATGATAAACCCAGATAATAATATTAAACACAATGACTAAATATGTCTCCACCTAGTTTCCATTTCAATGACTCAAAGAAGCATTATTCCCTCTGAGTTAATAAGCGTAAAATAAATTGTAATGCTGGGTTATCTATGTTTGTAATTGAAATGGCTTTACATATTGCATACAATTTAAGAAACATATTTAATAAGGGATTATTGTACCACATCTATTACACAGTTTATCATTAACTATAGTTATTAGAACTGGCATTTGCAGCTGACTGAACAGGCAGTACGCAATATCCAATGGAATGCAAGCAAAGAGACCCTGCAGGGTCAAATGGGCAGGATTAACTGGTGTAACATGGAACCTCTGTGAACTGACAACTACCTCTTTAAGCTGCAATAATTTATAAAATCATTCCTGATCCATTGAAAAGACTGTCAACCCAATGTCTGCAGCAACTTAAGCTTTCAGGTGATGCTGGGGAATGTAGAATAAAATTAAATTTGATTCTTCGGCAAACAGATCATCGCTATTTGAACAAAGAATAAATGAAAGCAGATTAGACTGAGTTTATTTTTCAGACTTTTTTCTTTCCTTAAAAGAATAAAAAAAAGGAATCTGAACGAATCTCTCCAAACACACAAAAAAAAAAATATCTCACCCACTCCCTTCTGCTATTGTCACAGCTAAGGAAAATAGGTTGTCTGCTGCAGACTTGCAACCTCAATCTAAAGCAACAAACGATTACATATTCTGCCTTGCGAACATTATGCATTATTAATAAATTGTTACCTTGTTGATATAACTGTAATAATATTTTTACAGCTCTAGCTGTCTATGGCAAATATTTTCATTTCTGATAATTGTGGGTTAACAATTACCCAGCTTAAGGACATTATGTCAAGTCTATTGTATCATACCGAAAAATGAAGATGCTTCCATCTCTTATGTTAAGAGATTTTATGTTGCAGAGATCGCGGGTCTAGCCTAATGCCTCTGGGACATGGCGTTCATGTGGATTTCTTGCATTAAAACAACAGAAACAGCTCCGTAAGAGACTATAAACTACTGGCAGGATGATAATTAACTCATTTAAAGGTGCAGTCCTATTTATTAACTATGGAAATGAGTGAATTCATCAACAATGTCATTACGATTATAAAATTATGAGACCAAAGACTTGATCTGCCTAAAACGACATTTGATTTCCGCTGGCGCCCTGTACATTTTTTTGAGCAATAAAATAACAGGGGAGATAAAAGTAACAGGTTAAAGTTTCCGTGCATGTCAAGCACTGTATACTATGACCGTTGTCACATCTTTTTGCATACGTACGTAGGGGGTTATTCTCTAAAATCCAAATTCGGCTGTCGGATTCTCAAACAGTGGATTCCCATAGCAAATCCATGACTGCGACAATTCTCCCGTTTTAAAGTCACGATTGTGACAATTTTAAAGTTGCAGCAATATTTCCATAGTAAAGTTGCAACTGCAACAATATTCTCATTATAAAGGCACAATTGCGACAGTAGCAGTCTATTGCAACTGTCTTTAGCGGGCAAATTTACACCTTTACGTGACAATTCGGACTTTAGAGAATAGCCCCCATAATGTCACTGTGCTGTGCAACTGAATGTGTATTGCTTGGTTCGGTTCCTACAGGTGTCCATGGAAAAATGTCAAGGAAGGAAGATTTTTTTTTTGTATTTCAGGAGTAAATATGATCATTAAAATTGGGAACTTAAGCTTTAGCGGCCCCTTTTATTAAAGGATATGTTTGTAAAAGGAGAACCTTAAAGGCGCATGACTCAGCATTGACAGTAAAGGGTCATCCAGTAGTTTGGATTACTGCCTAAATGATCAGCTGATCAAATATCCGCAGAATAATGTCTACCGTGTATTCAGCTAAAATTACTGATGAGATCTTGTTCAACGTCAAACTAATAAATATTCAGAGGTCTATATGGCGGAAGCCATTTTAAACTGGCAAAAAAAAAAAAATGAATTAAACTGAGAAAATAACAGGGAGCAAAACTCAGCAAAAATATTTCACTTCTTGACGCCTATGTCCCTTTAAAGTGACAGAAATATTTGAAATCCCTTGAAGCGATTATTGGTGAAGGCCCATCAGTCTGTGTAATGAAAGAGTTAATACACCTCCGCCCCTTGATATTTTTTCCCAATCTCTGCAAGTAATTAGATCAAGGTATTTCCGAGAAGGTTGTCACTAGGAATAAATATAGCTATTGTGTATCCTTGGTCATCTCATGTGATTTCTGGTACTGAGGAGTCACAAGATTTCCATCACAGGCACATAAAACGAGCCACTGAAAAGAAACCCATTTGCAGCAGTTTATTTTTTGTTTGTTTGCATAATACTGGTAATTTTCCTGATTTCTTCTGCATTTCCTTCCTCATTGCGATTTACACGCAAAGAATTAAAGAGAAGTTAAATCATATGTCAGCTTCTGAGAGGCAAAGTCTGCATACTCCTGCACTTTCACCTCCCTTCCACACTAACAAGTTCAGGGATAGTGGAGTCTGTTAATAAAGTCTGAGCTGCTGTAAAATGCTTATTCCTGGTCTCGGTGTAGCCAAACTCTCTGTTGGTCAGCCTTGATTCACAGATATGCATAGAACAAACCAGGCAAAAAGAGTGACTCCGTTTCATACTTTTTGTCAAAGTCCACCTGCAGATTCCCCATGGCTACAACACAGACCTCTCAGCTCCGTTACTATGAATTAAATCTCCTTGGTTACGAATACGCTAAACCATTTGGATAAGTGACAAAAGGTTTATCTTCCAAGACAGTGCTGTAGTGCACACCCCCTTCACTACTCAGAGTAGCTTAGTAGTACTGCAAAGACTTATAGAGTCAGCAGACACAAATAATGACATCATTGCTTAATTACAGGGAAAACCTTCTGATCCTAGAGCTGGGGGGGCCTCAGTTATGGTTCTTGCGCATTGATCTTTAAGAGCCTTGGTCCAATTTGTGAAATCTTAAAGGAGATTTTTTTGGATGTGAACCCACTGGTCCTACCTTAAACGTATTGCAATCTCGGCTAAATCTGAACTTTGCTGTTTAAAATAGAAATAGAGTATTGTATTGATTGGCCTGTTCGGTAGAACCTAAAAATATGCACCCAACCCAGTTTGCTCACAGTCTGAGGCACTGTTCTTCTGCCTATAAGCAGATCGCCTCACCCTGGAGGGAATTATCATGGTATCAGGGAGAAATGATTGTAAGCTGGTACAGCTCAATGAATTCTGCCCACCCCAAATTAAAGGACACAAAATACACAAAAGTGCTGCTGATAATTTTACAGTTGTTTTAAGCCAATTATAAAATTATATATATATATATATATCTGTATATATATATACTGTAAAATATATATATTTACTTTAATGGGTACAAATTTTTTTTAGATTTTGTAATGGTAATTTACACTGCTTCCCTTTAAATACATCTGGGGAAAAAAATGTTGAATGACACTTAGTTTTTTTTTTTGCTTTGTCTTGTAACAGGATGGAATATTTATTTTGAAAACAAGAGTAAAAGTTTGCATTTTCCTGTCGCCCTTGGGGATAAAGGTTTGTCAAAATAAAGAACACTTTCTTCCTCCTCTTGAAGAATTGTTGAATAAGCAAAACGAATCCAAGGTGCAGGTGATTTATTTAAACCAATGATAATGATGTCATGCTTTTTGTCCGCACACACTGTCCACCCTATTGTGGGACGAAAGAATGTCAAGGACAACTCTGAACACAAAACTGTGATTGTGCTGGAACCGGAAAAGACACAGTAAGAATTCTACTCGTTCTTCAGCTGAAAACCTGCAGGAGAATGGGCTTATCTCACAGTAAAGCTATGTGCAGAGGTGCTTCAGTAGACAGACAGGCACCAAGGCTATAACACTGCTGTATAAACTAGGGCTGGAATTAGAATTATTGTCTATATTGTATGTTTTAAACAATAAATAAGGGGGATGAAAAAAAAGGTTTTATCAAAAGAAAAATGCGTTATCTGCTTGTCAGAATAAACACTGGACTCATTTCAGGGGAGGGCAGGGGAGAAACAATCTTTTTTCATTAGACATGAGGGCACCACATCAATGCACTTTTAGTACAATAAAAAAAAAGATATATAATAATAAATTGATAAATCATTACAAGTCATTAGACGCAGACAGGTAAAAGCAAAGTAACTCTCCTGGCCTCATAGGAAAATAATAAAATAAAATTATGGTCATGGAACCAAACAACTGTCAGCCAGACAGGGAGGCTTAACAGCATCCCTAGTAAGTTAACTCTTTTCTGTTGAGCATTGCATCAAATCACTGTTCCAGTCTAATGAACAGTGTACTTATCTGCCTTTTACAAGAGTGCAGCTTCGGTTAAATGGGGAAGGAAGCCAACCAAACCAACAGTAGGTTCCCAGAAAAAGGAAGGCATGTGGGATAAGTGAGATATTTTCTCAGTGACACCCCTGTATGAATATTTAAAGTCGACACATGCCAATAATTATATGGTACAATGAGCAATAACTGCTTTCCAATCAGCCAATCACTGTAAGCCTGCTAGGGCATGATGCCCTTGGGGCTCCACCTACTGGCCCACTTTAACAGCAAACAGCAGAAGGGTCCCATGTGTACTGTACTTGTATTAAGTGTTTGAACATCATCCTTTTATGTTTAGTTGCAACATAAACATTGGCCAGATGGATGGATGGATAGATGATATATAGATAAATAGATAGATTAGATAGATAGATAGATAGATACATAGATAGATAGATAGATAGATAGATAGATAGATAATTAGATGCAGATATATGTTGTGTGCATAACAATTCTGTTGTATTCCTGCCTCATTTTGAATTACCTAATGCTAATTAATTAAAGGAAAAAAAAAACTTTTAAAATAAGTTGAGGCCACTGCATTTTTTTCCATCCCTATTAATTATTCCTTTAAGGGTAAAAATTCCAGTAATTGGCCCTTACTCTTGATTTCTAGATATTAAAATTGAAACCATCAGAACATTCATTCTTTTTGGCTCTGCGAATCTAGTTCATTAACAAATATGAATAGCTAACACCAGCTCATTTAAATAGTATGTCTTACATGACTACTTGCTACACTCTGTTTCTGTCACACAAGGCTCCGAAGAATCATTGGCTCTTATTATACATGTAAATGGCTATCATAAAAATAAAAATTTCATTTAAGATTGTTAATGAGTTCTGCAGCAGTCAGAGTTCCTTTAATGATCATCCTCTGCCCCTAATTAAACGTATTTATCTTTCAAGAATCTTTGCTTGAGCCTCCCCCCTCATAGTTGAAAATCTAAAAACCTTAAAGTCTTAATGCATTTAAAGATAAATGTTTATATGGAATGCAAGGAATATTGAACATTTTTTTCCATGCAGCACCATCTAGATTCACAGGGAAGCATTCTTTGAAATAGACACCAGACGCGTTTTTGTACTAAATGTTTTCCCCTAGAAAATTGTGCATCACTGCAACTTCTGTTGACACAAGTGAAATGTACCTGCCAAATGACTGTGTATGTGCTATGCCCTTTTGAATTGTGGGAAGCATTGCTGGAATTTCATTCTTGGCAGCTGGCACTGTACATAGGCTCGTAGTCACAAAAGGGAATCAAAGATATAGCTTAAAGGGGAGCGCTAAATTCCTTCTTTCTGTTATATCTGTGGCCACATTTTGTAGAACAGAGATAATTCTGTTGAATTTTATATGAAATAAAATTCTGGTTAATAAGCATTTTTATCTTTCTTTTATAAATGGTAACCTAAAAATAAAATACATAAAATCAGTTTAAGTCACTGTTCAATAAATATATGGTGTAGGCATTGCTTCCATAAAGGACCTCATCTATATTAAGTCTTTATGTTCTTCACATTCATGTACAAAGACATACTGGTGAGTTCATTGGAGTCTAGTCAGATTGGCCATAGTCTGTGTCAATGTTTGATTGTATAGGGAAACTAGATTGTAAGTTCATAGGGTCAGGGTCTGATTTCAATGACAAAACTCTGTAAAATGCCAAATGATCTGTCAGCATTATATAAATAATATAATAAAATAAAATGTAAGAAAAGGCCATGTACAGTTTATAATAGCAACCCCTTCCATTTTCTTAGCATGCCATATCAATGTTGAGTCACAGAAGTTTAGTATTATCTGTAATCCAAGTTACACTTCTCACATTGGATGAATTATATCTCTCTTAGGAGACATGTAACTTTACTGTATGGTTGAACATCATTTACTGACAACAAGCAGCCATGTGGGCAACCATCTACTTTTTACAAACAGTTACAGGACAGATGTGATGTACATAGTAACAGTACCTGATAAAATACTAGTTCTGATCTTCACACTTACCAGAACCATCCACAGATGCCTTCACAATATTATTGCTATGCCAGCTGTGGTCCAATCCACTTTCTCTCAGTTCATCTTCCTCATCTTCTCTTGGCAATAGTGCTTGGTTGGCATGTGGAGAAGACTCGTGGTTGAGCATGCTGGCTGGACTTGTTTCCTGATCCAATGTGGTTGTAATACTATCATCTTCCGCAATGTGAAGTTTGTCTTCTTCATCACTTTCCGAACCCGTGTCTACTACATTGTCATAGGTCAGAACTGTATAGTAAAGAAGAAAAATAAAACCGTAAGATCCTTTGCAAGTCATTTTTCAAATTTGTCACTACCTAATTCCTTTTTTTACTAATATTACATTTGCAATATAATGTTTTATGTTTTGTTACCTCTATTTTAGCTAAAATATCTTACTATTTCAATTCTTCTACTCAATTCTTTAAGATTTCTATACCTTTCTAAGGTTTACTTGTAATCAGGACAAACCCTAAAACTTGAGATAAGTGATTGACATCACTGATTTTGTCATTTTTTTTTTGAGGTAAAAAAGTTATTTTAAAATTGAGTGCATCATGACTTCTTCTATTTACAAACAGCTTGTTTGCTGTGTTTAGATTTCCTGGATATCAAAAGAAGATGTTCTTTTAACCATAATTAAGCATTTCCCATATCTCAGAAATCAGATGTGAAGTGCCACCTGCAGTTCTAAAGGCATATGTGAACATATATCCATATACAATGCTCAGTCCCAGTAAGGTTTAGCAGTTTTTCTTAAAATAGAGAGCCTGTAAATAAGGTCTGTGAACTCAATTGAAGGTTGCTGTTTCTGAATTAGTCAGTCCTCACAAGGCTCTCGGCCTACATGCAAGTACATAAATTGTCCACTTTACCACCAGACAAGAAAGATTAGAGTAATAAACACAGGGCATTAGCTCAGCTAGAGAAACACACCATCCGTTACGCACACATGGGATTGCCAGCAACTGTTAACCTAACTCTGTAGAAATATGCACAAAAAAACAAGTTGAAACCTATGACATCATGGGAACAAGAGAATAAGATGTAAGACAAAAAAAAAAGGGTGAGAACAAAATAAGCGCAAAACAATTTTAAGGCTCATTTTGATTTCACCGCATCAAATAAAGCAAGCTCTCTTCTAACTTATCAACTGAGCTATCTCAAGTGCCTCTTGCCAGCTATCGGATTATACAAAAGTGGCAGAAAAGAGAGTGAGGGGTTTGGAGGTGGAGGGAGAGAAAAAAAAAATGAAAAGGATTGTGTGTCAGGTTCGTAATACTTTTTGGAGAATTCTTGAAACATGTCTAGTTACAAAATTTAGACAGTCATATATGTTTTGCTTTGACAGGTTCCCAGGGAGTAAGAGAAGAAACCAAAAAAAAAAAAGAAAGAGATTTTTTTTTTTGTCATTTGAAGCTGGGGACAAAAAGATTACACCGTGCATATCTGCTCATAATATGATCTTTGTATAATCCGCGGGTCTGCACTTGCCTTCTGAACAACTGCACAACAGGTGCAAATTAAAATGAAAACGGCAGCCTAGCCAGGCAAACAGAATCTGCTGACCTGGTTTGAATACCAATTGATGGGAGAAACAAAACCTTTTGAAGAGGTGTGACCACAAGGGTTTAGGCAAGTTCAGGCTGGGTAATGCCCTCAGAACTACAAAAAAAAAAAAAAAAAAGAGAGATATTCTAACGCTGTTGCTCGAGCTGTGTGGTCCAGATATACCTTAGTACAATCAATATTGTGAATCTTTCTTTTCTAGCAAGTGAGGTTTAACTATTTCTTAGCAACGTGCAGAACGTTCTTTACAAATGTTCTGAGCTCAGAGTCAGGGGGGTGGTTACAACAAAAGCTCCTATGGCCTGGGAATCAGCCTACCTCTTAAAAAGTGATCTCTGGGTAAAGAAAGAATAAAGAAAGGTCCAGGAGGAGTGAATAAAATTATCTAAGGCTGGACAGGCATTAAAAGGCCTTTATCCTTGAAAAAAATATGCCTTTTGAGGTCTTTCTTTTTTTGTCTTTTTTTTTATTTTATTTTTTTTTTTGCTTAGCGCTGCCTTTCGAGAGAGTGACACGTGAAGACTCCTGTACCAAAAGCTGAAATATTTTCTTCAGGAAGGAAAAGAAAGAAAAGGAGAAAGAGAGAGAGAGAGAGAGAGATAAATGATTTATCAACATCCCCTGAGGAGTCCAAAAAATCAGAACAATCTAAACAAGCAATGAAGTCATGTCTCAAGATGCAAGGTCAGCCATGAAACATCCATCACCTTCAAAGGCCCACAATACCTTGCACCCTTTGAGAAATCGTAAATACTTTCAAAGTGCAATAAATAAGTAAAAATAAATAAATAAACACAGATAAAAACTGGTATGTGATCATCTTGTTCTTTTTTTGCTTATTTAATATATGTTGAAATAATTGCTTCTAAATGTACGATTTGCATTGATTAACAGCATTTTGACCTAAGGGGTACATATCATCTTTTCTAACTTCAAGTAAACAACACTATACCAAGTGCAGAGGACTTAACCCTTCTCAGAAAAGAATTCTCTCTCTCAGTCCTCACTGCTAGAATATGGTAACCACTACCAGATATCCTTGGTTTTATACGATATGTATGATATATATTATTCACCAAATATTGTCTCTGTTGCAAACACACTAACTACGCTAATTTCAAACTTCAAGTTAACCTACTACTTGTGAGCTACAATACCCAGTATCTCTTCTAGCAGTTTAAGATATCAAAGTTATTTATTTAATTGTGACATCATAACATACAATACAAAGTACAGGAATGGATCATTTGAGACAAAGTTATTGGGGCTCCCACACTTTACTTCTGTTTACAGAAGAGTATAGTAAGTTGTAAGTCAGAGATTTCTTTCCCATTACTTTTAAATCAAATGCACCAATATGGATCATTCTGAGCTATTGAGATCAGTTACAAATAACTTCCTGTTTTCTCCTAATTTAAGCCACCCGACCAGGAAGTTAGAAGTCCAAAAGTAATTGATTTCCTCTTTGTACATGAAAAACAGTGCATGGATCATCATTAGTGCTCCATTTGGAAAATTAAGTGCTGTAATTATTAAAGTACACACTGCTGTGGTCTAAAATCAGACCTGCATTTCAGGTTTACAGCAAGCGTCCACTTTCAGTATAGCAGAATATGAAAGATCTGTGCCACAGTTAAATGTATGCCGTCCCACCTATTTGCAGGAACCTCAGAAAGTATCCAGGGTTAGCAAAGATTATCCTGTGGGGCCAATAAACAGTTGTTTCATGTGCCATAGAATTCCTTCCAACTCAATAAAAGGGGTCAAATTAGCACTGTTATTAAGCTCAAAATATACATTAGATTTACTTGCCTTCTTAAAGCAGAGGAAACAGAATAGACAGCCATAGAGCACTGATAACCAGCCTCTCAAAGTCTCAAAATCATTAGAGACATTAATTACACTAGTAGGCATTAGACAGCTTGCCAAAAAGCACCCTTAATTATCCTTCATACAGGTAGGGATGGAAGTAAGCCATCCCATTGAATGATTGCAGGATAAGAGAGGCATATAAAGCTTGATCTACAAGCTTAGAGTATGCACTAATTCACTGATAATCCATATAATACTGGGTTGACATTATTTACATTTCATTTCTGGATGAAAAAAAATAATTCTGGTAACGGTAAGGCTGAAACAACATTTTATTAAAAAAAAAATAATAATAATAGTTTATTATTACTCAAAGAATGAATATACCAATATATAAAATTAATTTATTTATATAGAGGATTACTCTATTTTTTTTATGATTCCCAGCAGCCTTAGCTAGGCACCACTTGGAGGCTATATTACATGGAAGAGCTACACTATGGTGAACTAATTATGATGGTGTTGAATACCTTAATAAACCAATAATTCATGAGAAAAATAGAGAAAAATAATTCTATTCCTCTAGCAGTGTTTTCCCTGGCTTCTATAAATGCATTAGCAGTTTTGCTTACAGATTATACCTGTCCTTACTGAACCATTGTTTTTCTCTCATTTTCTCTCGCATAAAAGCCTTTCTGTTGTCTTTATCATATATGATAGTCCTCTAAAATAGTTTTTTGGTGCAGCCTTTTTTTCTGAAGAGACATGACTTGAGATGTGGTCAGCTCAAAACAATTTAAAATGGTACAGATAAGGGGAAGCTAGAAAACCTTGTAAACTGTAAGAAACAATAATACAACAACAAGACTGTTTATATGATAAAGTATACCGTAACACTCATAGTACGTTTGTAAAAGAAAAAAACCCTTACAGATCTAAGATAGTGGGGTTTGTTGAGCAGGAGGCTTCAGGATCAATTTTTCTAAACGTTCAACCTTTACTTACTACAAGAAGTCCTCTGTTAGGTAAGACAAAGAATCATGCATTGTAACTGGGATCAGCCTGTGTATTATCTAAAGCTGCTAAAGTGCTAACACTTATACACAAAAACTGTTGTTAAGGTTTCAGTGTTCCCTTGTGTGTGCTGCTTTTAGGGGGACCTGCATTTTGTGACTTTCAGGTTATCAAAAAGACAGTTCTTATTTGTTGTAACAAATGATAAGAATGTCCTGCCTATGATACCTATTAAACGCTGCTGATAATTAGTCTGACATTTGAAGAAGCCTAGTTGTTATCTTGTGGCTGGTGTAAACAATGTTACCTAGTGAGTTCCTTTTCACAGATGTATGTTAGTCTGTCAGCTGCAGAACAGAGACCCATCTGTTCCTAATGTAAAGTGTATTGATCACAGTGAGTTGTGCCTTCAGGAACCTGTATGGGGGAAGGGATAATACTGAGGGCAATAATCATGTTAACCTGTGTCATTCCTTGCAAAGCTTTGTTTGCACAGAGTCCATATGAGTATGTTATATGACAGACCCATAGACTGGATAGCATAGCCCTCTGCCTTTGTTGTATGAACTGCAATCCTGGCCTAGAGGAATGTTTAAAAAGATATTTCCTCATCGCCAAAACCCTAGGCTACAGTAGACCTTATAAAAGAATAATTGGTGCAGATATCTGCTCTATGATTTCATCTGGCCATTATTTATATAGTGCCAGCATATTATACAGCATTTACTGACACAATTAGCCAATCACAATTTAATTCCCCAACCACAGCCCCACAAAACAATAACTAAGGGCAATTTAATCAGAAGTCAATTAACCTATCAGTATGATTTGTTTCTGGTATGAGTAAACCTACACAAACATGAGAAAAGCATGCAAACTCCATTTAAATGGTGCTCTGTACATGACTGTGCCCTCCTTTTCCTCCATTTGTCTACATCTGTCAATTTGTTATGATGACTTGAAAAATAAGTGTGGAATTTTATCAGATGTAGAGAACTATTTTTGTATGGAAATATTTTCTGCAAGGTAGGGCTTTTATGAGATGATCATTGGCTGTCTCTGGTTTTGGTTATATGCAGAAATCATTAAGTTGCTTGTCCACTTGTCTACTTCCCAAGATGACCTGCAAGAAAACTACGGTCAATTAATTATGGTGATTATATCAAGAACTGCCAAATGTCACTCAAGACCGTCAGGGTTGTGATCACAAGAACTAACTCTGTCTACCTTATCTTCCAGGGTCATATAACTTATTCTACTCCAGAAATTGTCAAAAGGATGCTGAGATTTGTATTTCAGAGAAAGAAACATACTTCTAGGTGGTTTCCAATATCAAATGTGATAAAAGCTGCCTTAAAAGAATACATTAGAAAATGCTACATAATTCCCAAATACCAAAATGCTTATCTACATCAGGTAGTTTGGTTTGACTCAAATGGATCTGAAGATCAGTAAGGATTGCAGAACACTAGGAGGTAGTAACACTAAAACAAACATCAGTCCAGGCATACCTGTAGTCTGATAAGGACATACTTTACATGTGCAAAAATCTAATTACAACAAGAAGAAATGTCCCTTTCCAAAAGCAGGGGGCAACCGAACTACCAAAATATTTACAAATGGGTAACATTTTAATAGGGTTGAGTGGTCGTGTCAGCCCCAATCTATTCCTAGCAGTATTTACAACACCTGATTGCTTTATGCTGCAATAATTTGTTTATGTGAGTATGTTTTTTTTTACCTGTTTCTCAATCTCCCTATCATACCTTTATATTATGTATAATTATATATTTAGTTATGTTTAATTTTAAGCCATGAGTTTCTCTGTACCAAGGAATTCTACCACCAGCCCCCCAATGACAAGTATATTTACAACTGCTTTCTATAGTCCGTTATCTCAGTAGAATACATTCTTGCCTGTACTTAGTATTGTCTCCAACCTGATGAAGGAAAAAGAATAAACTTTCCGAAAGCTTGTTTATTTAAAAAGACTGTTAGTCCAATACTGCATTTTATATATATATATATATATATATATATATATATATACAGTATATTATACATATATATATAATCATTTTGGGACAGCACCTGGGCATATGATTATTTATAAGGGTGGTGTGCTTGGATTTTTTGCTATTTATATATATATATATATTTTTTTTTTTGATGAGATAATTCTATACTGTAATGATCAATACATGATTGAACTTCAATCAGCTGCCAACCTTATATAACAGCAATAACGTTTTGTGGATTGTTTTATGAAGTTAGCATATTTAGAC
Organism: Pipa parva; assembly: GCA_019650415.1. Classification (NCBI taxonomy): domain Eukaryota; kingdom Metazoa; phylum Chordata; class Amphibia; order Anura; family Pipidae; genus Pipa; species Pipa parva. The sequence goes on from WMED01000025.1 coordinate 19,586, forward strand.
AAAATAAAAACTAACAGAAGACTACACTATGTGGCTAAGCATCTAACATGTGTCCTTTCAGGAATTTTACAGTTCTCATTCCCATCACCATGAAAATAGATAAACCAACTCCCACTTAGATTGTAAGCTCTATGGGGCAGGGACCTACAACCTCCTATGTCAACTGCAACCTAGCACTTAAAGTGATGTATCCTTATGTTATTTTACTTATTTTACTTGTATTGTTTAATGCACTTTTCCCATGTCTGTATTGTACTTGTATTGTTGAATTGTACAGTGCTGCGTAAATCTGTGGCGCTTTATAAATAAAATTATACAAACATACATAGATACAAATATTCAAGCTTTACATAGGTTGAAATATGGAGAGCTCATTTTGTGATACATTACATTTTAAATACCATAAACAGTGAATTCAACAGGACAGGAAGTGCCTTATGTAACAATTAAGGGATTTACAAGGGGCTTTGTGTTGAAAGCATCCTACTTTACAATAAGTTCAGAAACAAAACAAGGGGAAAGGCACAAGCAGTACTGCTGGACACTACACAGTAATGTTGTTTTGAGTAAACAAATGCATGTCTCATGTGCTCAGTGGTTAACACTGCTGCCTTGCAGCACTGGGCTCTGGTTTCGATTCCACCCTGGAATTCATGGAGTTTGTATGTTCTCCCCGTACCTCCATGGATTTCCTCCCACACTCCAAAAAACATACTACACAGGTTAATTGTGTGTATGACTGAATATGATAATTAGATTGTAAGCTCTTTTAAATACTGAGATACTGAAGTGAACGATGAGTCATTTTAAAACCTTCACAATTTCTGCTGATACATTAAATTGAATGTGGCACATAGAGGAAAGTGATATTCCTTCTCAAGCCTCATTCATACTTTCTATGCAGAGAAGCAGTCAACTAATTACCAGACTGCCTGGATCTGTTAGTGGTTGTTGAACTACAACTCTCACCATCCTCCCTAATACAGAAGAGTGTCCCTCTATTATATGCTAAGCTACAACTTATATCTACAACTATAGTCTGTCAACCATTGCTGAGAGCTAGAAAACAGCTCATGTGACATGTTTATAAAGAAGAGTTAAAACACAACAACATTGCATTTTTCCATAGAAGATTTTGGATTCATCGAATCCATTAAATAAATTGTTTAAAAAAAAAAAAAAAAATCCATGACAAAATGTTTAGTCGTAACATCTTCGTGTTTTCAAAACAAGAGATTCAACATCTGTTCAAAGTGGTATAGACGGAGAATTTTAAATGCAGCAAAGAATAATGTATTCATGTTTAAAAAAGGTGGGACTTGGTGGAGTTGCACATGTGGAATAACCGCATCTGAGCAAAGAGACTTGTTAGGATTTTGTTATCTGAGTATCAGGGACCTTGCTTTACATTTTATTAAGACCTTGGTGTGGAAACCTTGGAAAGAAAACTAAATAAATAAAAAAAATGGAATGATTAAACATAAAGAAGGTGAAAGTGTGTCCTTGTATTTATTTTGTCTAACACCTAACTAAAGTTATTGAACTAAAAAAGACTGTCATCTTCCCTGAAAACCAAGTTCCCTTTTTTTAAAAATTTTTGATCAGAATATTAAAAAAATCAGAGTCACATATTCAAAATATAAGTCAGTGTTCTGTTAATCCATGCTTGCTATAAAGTTCTGCCCCAACACATTATTTAAGCTGCATCTAAGATGAAATTGGAAAATCCTCCCTACCTTGTGTTGAGGACCTCAAATCACTCCTTTTACAGTTATATCTTCTGGGTAGTAACCTTCTTTTGTAATCCATGATTAGGAATGTTTTCTTCAAATAAAGTCCACATAAACAACATTTCTAGAAACTCCTTTCCAGTGCTTTACATTTATCCCTGCTTCTCTTCGCCAGTGTCAACAAGAGCAGTTGTTCCTGACAAATGTTAGGTTCAGGTAACCGGTTGCTTTTGCATCCTAGACCATTAGATAATTGAAAGAAAGATTTCTGTGCAGTTGGAGGTAAGATTTTTTTTTTCTCTCTCTTTGCTAACAACTGGGGGTTGTCGATCACCTGAATAATTAAAAAGGGGGATGTGAAACCATTAAGGTGGAAATGAAGGTCTTCAATGAGAGAGGTCAAAGTTCTCAAGTTATTTAGCCAAGTTGATTTTGATGTAAATATACAAGTTACTTCATAGGGTTAGGTATTATAGACTATATAGTCCTATTTTATTAGTCTACTATTTCTGAATTGTCAAGAACTCTAGTGAATGCTGGGAATGATGAGAGTCATATACGCCTAAGACATCAGTTAAAAAGGCATGGATAGTGGCATTTAAAAAAAAACAAAAAACTTTTTTTTTAGTTGATGGGACACATTTTTTTTAAATACTTTTTTTCTGCTAATTAAATTTTAATTTTAATCGGAAAAGGATTTGTAGCTGTCTTTTGCCCATCGGCAAACTCTAACCGAGAGGCATATCTCTTTAAACCTGACTTTTAACAACTTCTCGTGCTTAAATACAAGCTTCTTTCTGGTAATGACTGCATTTAAATCAAGCCCTGCTTCAACTAATAAGCTTTTCAAATATTCAGCTTCTTTTAACAGACAAGCCTTCATTCCTGACACATTAAACATTTCTACTGGGACTGTTTTCTAAACAGCTTTGTCGCATCTCACAATGGACAAAACCAGACATCAGTGAAAGGGGGACAGTGACACGCTATAGACAAAAGCTCAATACATTATGGTCACTCTGAACAGAGGACAAAGGCAATGAAGGCAGTGGTGTGTAAATCAAACAATGTGAGGGGGAAAATATTGAATAATTTCTGTCATGCGGCAATGACTGTAGACAGGCTCTAATTGAATTAAACTCCCATTTATTTGCCCAGGCCTAAACAACAGGCTGAAAAAGTAAGGTTTGCTCAACTGTTGTGAAGTAGCACCTTTGCTCACCCTGGTATAAATCTACCATCTGTCCCCATGCACACACATGTTCCTTCTCATAACAAATGTACTGGGACCAGGGCTATACCAGGAGCCAAATGAACACACAGCAACAAAAGACCACTAGGCTAGACCCCCCCCCCCCCAATCTAAATAAGGCATAAGGGAGTCATGGATATCTATCGCACATAACCCAGGTGAGATGGTCCTACTGTCTCCGCTCAGCCTCGATACGCGGCAAGTAAAAGAAAGGTTAAAATTAGAAAATTCAATTTATTTGATAATTTCCCAGAATAATTAGAGTTAATATGGGTTAATTAATATGCAAATCTCTTAGCAGATGTTCTGCAGCAGGGCCTGTGTGAGAAAACAGCCTCTGCTCTCTCCTACGTGATTTTGGCTGTCAGTTATTGGGTATAATTACTGTAACTAACCGAATACACACAAAACCTTTTGGAATATAAAATTGATACAGTCCTGATTTTGTTTTATTTATCTATTTTTTTTTTTTATTACTGCAAAGCTGCAGTAGAGCTAACATTTCAGAAAACAGAAAGAGAAATGAGTTTAAATAAATGTCTTATAATTATATATATTTTTCCCCCAGCGCATTAAAGTTGGCGATATAGAAAAATTCCAATCGAGTATCAAAAAAAAATGCATAAAATATTTAATAAAAAAAAAAATCTAGATAAATTCAGGTGCTTGATTAATAAAAGGTGTCATTCTATATAGTTAAAATGTTTTTTAAATATATTTTCTTAAAGGAATGACTGGGTTCATGTCAATATATACATATTTAAACAAAAAACTCCCTCCCTTATAATACCTACCATTGCATGAATGAGTATGGCTAATGGGCTTACAGGCAATAGTGAGACAGAACAAATATGTTGCCTTAACTGCAAGGTCCCTCTTTTAACTGGAAATAAAAAATAATGAATGTAGAATTTTGGTGAAAGATCTTTTGTTTTTGTTCAAGAGTGCTGTATTACACCTCCTTTGATTTTAACCTTTGTTCTACAAACAGATAAAGAAATAGAACACTGAAGAGTTAAAAGAGAGAGAATTTGGACAAGTTATACACTGTATACAGAGTAGGGAAATTCGGGATGCATTTAATATCTTACTAGTTTTAAGGAACAAGAGTTTAGGAACCAGTTGGAAAATTAATTTTCCCCCCGATGCTTTATGTGAATCTAGATGAAGAGAAATCTAGAATCTGACAATAATGCTCTTGCTCTACCAGTAGTAGCTTTCTTCCTAAACTTTTACAGTGTTTGACTGCAATTATGCTTTAAGAGATGCATGATACAATCTAACGGTCACTGACAATGTAATTCAGCTCTTATCTGTAGGCCTGGTCTAATGTTCTGACAACATCACCAATTCCAAACGCCTTCTTGTTTGGCTCCTCTTTCTGAAAGAGTTGTCATGGCTTGATGCCACTGGAGGCTGGTTGAGTTCCCCTCCCTCATTCTGTCTCTTCCTCCTCCCCAATCTCTTTTCAGGTAGTGGAATTTGCTGACATTGCCAATACATTGCAGTTGAAACCCTGCATTCTGGGTGTGGCAGTAGTCAGATAGTCACAGCACATATGCCAGGGAGATAAATTCCCGGTTTAACCTGTCACAACACAGAAAGATAGAATAAAGTAAAAGATAAAAACCACTAGGTCGATTCACTCTTCCAAGACACTGATCTCAACAGACTTGGGACTTGTTTACACTAGATGATTTTAGTGCTCCGGAGAAGCAGATACAAAATTGTTATCACTGTTTAAAATGAAATTTATAGGAACAAATTACACTGGCACCTGCCAGAGTGACCAGATATGTGTGTTTTACATGTGACGAGATTGTCGCTCTGTTAGTCCGCTGTGGAACTAAATAGCAGTCTCACTGTTGTTGTGTAATAGTGTTACATTAGTGAGTCTTTGATCATTGTAAAAAAAAAAAAAAATTCCATTTCAAAAATAGCAACTTTTAAAATCACATGAAAGTCACACAAAAATTGCATCAAAATTGCAATAAAGTGCAAATTTGCTATAAAATATAACAACGGTTTTCCTACTTTTGGTAGTTTCCATGGTAAACAAACCCTAAGCTAGGAAAGCACATTCATTATCCTAGGCACCCTTTAAATTTAGCCACTGCTGTGTTTAACATTACCAACTCTGCTGGAAGTCTGTGCCATGTATGGAATATAATAATAACTAGTCAAAGGTGGCTTTTCATGTTTTCAGGCTAATAAAACAAAATAATATATAAAGGTAGGGAAAATGTGTATTTCCAAATGAAAAGAGCAACATTTCAGTTGTGAGTCTAGAAAAATCCCTCCAAGAGATCCAATTAGGGGCTTGTGAAATCCTATACGGTTTGCCAAATAATATTTATGGTCAGTCCAGCCTCTCCCACATCTCTATATAATGTTTATGAATAGAATCTACATACATTGGTTTCTGGTGCATGCTGTATAGATATATCTTAATAATTAATCAAAGACCAATGTGGTATTATTTTTTTCAGACTGTTTACAAAGAAAAGATTGTTCAGCCCTCTAGAAGCAGTACAAAAGTTGAGTTGTGTTGCATTCGTGTTTTTGAAACAATATCGGTTGCCAAAACATCATCCTCTTTTGTATTCATCATCAGTTATGTTTACAGCTGCACTTACCAGAAATAAATATCTAAACTGATGCAAGCGAATTCTCTGATTTAACGGCTGGTGTTCGTATCTGCTCGCCATTGTGAAAAGCCATCTCTCAAATGACAACACAGACATTATGATGCAAACAATAAAGTTACAGCTTTTAGTGTTGTAGACTGCAAACCTTTCTGTGGCCAGTTCATGAAACTATGATAACATTTTATCTCATTCTGCAGGTTTATACTGTGTGCAATGATAACAGGAGCTCCGAATATTATCACTAACTTGGGTTTGCATAGTACTCTTATCAACCAACTTAAAGGAATAAAGTTCATAGCCTACCTTGATAATGAAATAGGTGTTGTCACTTTTAATGCTTTATATTCAGGAGAATATCTAAATTGCATCTAAATTGCTTAAGAAAATAGCCTTTTTGTTAGTCGTTGCAGCTTTGGAATTACTTTTTATTCTGTCACACTCCAAGTATAAAGAGAAAAGTTTTTTTGGGGGGAGGAGGGGTCAATCTTCCCCTTTAAACTACAGTGGGTTTTCATAAGGTTAAATGTGGATATTTCTATATCCTTACCAGGATCAGTAATACTAAAAAAATTAAATTAAAAATTCCATTTGGATTAGCATGACGTTTATTTGAATACAGCAAGTGTAAATAAAAAGTTATCTTTAAAATTTAAGACAAGAATGTTATTGCTTTCTGTCTGGTTTTATGTTTACTGATAGAAGCCATGTTGATAAACAGACCTCACCCACTTACTTTGTTTCTATGGTGCTTTAGATAATACATATTGAGACAGTATACCCGAAATCCCAACTTTTAAAGCTAAGTCAATAAATAACTTACTTTATAAGCACAATTTAGAATTTTTGGAAGCGAAGATTGAATGTGTATTAACTATAAAGGCATTTTCATTTTTTGGTGGTACATTAAAGTAGTATCAGGCACTCTATAAGAAGATAAACGCTTACAGTGTAAACAATATTCATGAAACGATATACCTATGAATACTTTCAAAAGGCATGTTGAATGGCAATAGGTGGATTTCTGCTTATATTTGATTGGAATAGGTTGATTTATCAAGAGCAATTGATTAAAAGAAAGAAAAATGCTCATGAAGATCAGATATTTAAGATGAAACCTACCTATTGCTGATAAAGTAAACACAAAGGCCACAAAGTGTCTAATGATTCCATTAATGCATACATGGAAAACCTGGGGCCTTTCAGCTATTAAATGTAACTCCTGTCCAGATGGGGATGATGGGAATAGATTAGCAACATCTGGAAAGTCTGGTAGAATTACAGTAAAGGAGAGGGTATTTTCAATCTATCTTATGGGTATAAAGTTACCTAAACCTTCAGGCCCTATTAAGTTACCAGGTTCCCCAAAGGAAAACAAATGGCCAGTCCTAGCATCTTCCTCGTTGAAATGCTTCTGTTAAAGTGTTTGGCTCCACTAGACAGTTTTCCCTGCAAAGCAATGCAACCGGGTAACTAGTGAACCAGCCAAGCGCTAAGGGCAGGAAAGTTGTAGAAAGCCAACCCTACGTCACAACCTTGTGTAATTTAGAGAATTATTCAATGGTAATCAATATAAAAACTGATTTCAAAGTTTATGGACCCACAAATTAGGAGGAACAAAACTCATTTAAATACAATATACTCAAAAATGAATGGACAGTCACTGGAAAAAGAGCTGAGCAGAGATGATGAACTTCCCTCAATTTGCAGCAAGCTGGTATCAAGAGAAGTGGTTGGTTTCTCCGAAGAAAGTAGATATAGCAATTAGATTCCACGATATTATCATCCCCAAATCTTCTACTTTTAAAAAGTCTTATTTCTATAAACATGGCTGTACTGTATTTTGCACAGATACGCAATTCATTACATTGTCACTTTAATGTTACATTCTCTGTTTTTGAAATCTCAAAACGCCTGTGCTGATAAGCTCACCAGGCTAAATTGATGAAAACAATGGCTTGTTTTTTGCAATGTAGCTATGGGTATTTTTCTCTGTGATAAAGATAGCCTGTATCTCAGTCATAAAGTGAGAATGTCTGCTGTGTTGAGGGCAAATTACCATGTATGCAAGCAATTCTCTTAGACATGAAAGAACCATTGTTAAAATAAACAATTATCACTATATGCAGATGTCATTATTTCCAAATCCATAACTGATCAGTTTGAGCAATCTTTAATATAGTACCTGATTTTGTACCTAAAACCGTACAAATACTAGCACTATATGTTATCATAAAAAGTTTTTACAATGCAATAAATACAATTTTTTGGCATTCTTCTATCCCCCCCCCCCCCCACGCAGATAATTATGCAAATATATAAATAATGCACTTCAGTTTTTCCCAAATGTTTGAAAATTGTGATCAAGGCATTGTCAAAACTTTTGTAGCTGCAAGGCGGTGTACCCTATTATAATAATAAAAAAAGGCATAAAAAATAAATTACTTTCGCTAAATATATGCAAATTTCAATGTAAGCAATCATTGCAAAATTAATTTAGCCAGGACTGATTAAAAGCATTAATAAATCTATATGCCGTATTGCTTCAATCTGATACTGTAAGATTATTATACTTCCTGTAAGATTAATTATAAATCTACAATAACATATTACAGTGCCAGAGCAGATTATTGTACATTCTGTTAATAATGTTTAAGCAGAACCTGAGTTGTAATTACGCTAAGAAACAAAGTCATTTGATAGCAATTGTTTTGTTTAACTGTTGATGTTAAACGGGGAACAAAATGTATATTTGCTTGGGTTTATTATACTTTTATTTAGCTTGATTTTAATTAAAATCATAAAACCTTGCTGTATTTGCTCACGCAGAGTTTTTTTTTTTGCAATTATTTCAACCAACCAAATTTGACAAGCTGATTGAGATAAAAAAATGAAGGTTAATGACAAAAGTTTAAGGGTTTTATTTTTTTGCTGATTGGCATAACCTGCCTAGAGACATTCCCATAAGCTGAAAGAAGTTAAAATATACTGTATGAACAACTGATCGATATAGCACACCAGTTATTATATGACCCTATGATATTATATTCGGGGAAGGCATAGTATCCATTGTTTTGCAACTAAGAACGTTAATGTTAACATTAGTGTTCAACTAGTTTACTAGTTACTTGCTCATACATGAAAATTAAATTCAAGGGTAATAGGTAGGTTGAAGGTAAATATATTACAAGGAAAGTAAAACCTTTTAGAATGTTGTATCCATTCTCTCCAACTCCTGATCTTCTTTATTCCTATCTCATCTTACCCACAAATTGTGAAAGTTACCGACTCCCTTTTCTGTTGCATGTCCCAGTGGGGACACACGGAGTTACTTAGAACTGTTGACACGTTCTAGATTCTAGAATCCTTATTTGTCCCATGGTCGCTATTAAATGAAATATTAAATATGTTGAAGAGGCTGTCATATCACATGAAAACGTCATTTTTTCAAACATACAAGTTAACGTTATTTATTTCTTTGGAATTTTCGCTCGTTAAAGCCACAGGTTTTTTAATTTGAGTTAACAGTCTCTAAATGATGGTTTAGGTTTGAAAAGAATGTATCCGTTCATATGTAACCTGAGAAATAAAGTACAAAAACAAACAATAATATGCGCTGAACTAAGATGCAGCGTTCTGCATAGAGACGAAAAGAAATTATTCATGTTAAGCTTCTTCTTTTTTTTTTTTTTTTTTGCGCGTGGGGGATATTCCTGATTAAGCTTGAACACAATAAAAAAAAATCAATGTAAAGGCACATTGTTGAATGACATCTGTGAGAAGAGCTTCAGAGGCCTGCTTACCGTCATAAAACTCTGTGTCACCAGCTGGGGGTCAGGATTTACAGAGGTCAGGGGGACCTGGTCTCTCAGATGGGATAAAGATCAGAAGAAAGATTTCCAGGTGATGCCCAGTCCCTTGAACAGGACTATCTTTGCTTTCATTCACATGATAATGAGTTGGTAAATCACATCTGTTACCCCCTCTGTGCCTGTATCTTTGTCACCTGAATAACATGCCCACCAGGTACTAAATAACCAACAGGAAATAGTTTCTTTTTTTCAGACTTGTCTTAACTACTAAAAGAAGAGATAAAATGAGCACCTTAATTGGAAGATTCACAATTAAAAGAATGGATTTAATCTTGGATTCATCTTGGATTTCTGCCATATTTGAGAGCAATGCATTATAGATCTGTGTGCTTAGTAAATGATCAGTAGTGGGATGTTATGCATATTTATGTTAATTTTTTTATTTATAAAGCACCACTAGGTTACACAGCGCTGTACAATCAAACAATACAGTTATAATACAAATGTTATTTCTGTTAATTTTCCATCTCATTTCCTAATTGCCCTATGTGTCTAATTGATCAAATATGATGACAATTATTAGTTATTGATGTTGATTATTATAAGGGTGGGTGTTGCAGCCAAAAATATATATTTTCACCAGAATTAATGCTGCCCCAGTTGTTTAGAACGTTTATACAACAGTGAATTCGGTATTTATAGAGTAATGAAAAATTCTGCATTGGTAGAAGCAAAGCAAAACTTAGCTCGTATTTGAACTGTTATTTACACTGTATTTGGTCCCATGCAAACAGATTCTGATAATGCAAACATGTGTCTTATCCATTAACATAGTGGGGCTGGATTCTATTTCAATGGTGCCGTAATATATAACAAGTATAATGAAATTGAATAAACTCAGAATAGCCCAATTTCGCATTTTCTGATTTTATTCCCACAAGATCTCGGAAGTTTCTCACGGTAAATATCGCAAGATATTTTCGATCGATATTTACCGGCTGAAACTTTTCGATTGAATTTTTCGATGGAAAGGTAGCCATACTTTACATTAGTAGTATGTCTACCTTTACATCGAAAAATCGAGATTGAAAAACTTGATTGAAAGTTTCTGTCTGTAAATATCGATTGAAAAAAATTTGCGATATTTACCACGAGAAACTTCTGAGATCACTTTACATTAAGGAGGAAATTAATTAACGTTGTAAAAGACCGCTTTCGGTCTCTCTGAGTTTATTGCAGAGATCTCACATTGTTCCCGTGAGATTACTGCACAAGTTTTTCGATTGAGTTTCGATTTTTCAATAAAAATGAAAAGTATAGCCTACCTTTCCATCAAAAAATATGTAAAATCAAGATTAACAAACGTGATCGAAAAACTCATGCGGTAATCTCACGGGAACAACGCGAGATCTCACATGATAAACTCGGAAAGACCGCTTGCAGTCTTTCTGACTTTAATAAATTTCACAAGAGTCTCTTCCACACTCTGAGGGCCAAACCCCCCCCCCCCCCCCCCCCCCCCAGGGATCCAATCTTAACTCCTGGCTTCCAGTTGTACTACACCATTATTAGATAAAATAGTCACAAACTAGAAGTGTACCATTAACTTCTTTATTATTTTTGAGTGCTTATTTGTACATTCCCGTATTACTAAGCCAAGATACGTAAAGTACTAGATCAGATCTTCTGTACGTGTAATATGAAGTAGATTTTTACCTATAACCTTCTCTGTGCATCTCTGCACTTTATATCAATGACTTATTTATTCCCTATCAAACCATGAAAGTGTTGAGTGTGATTTTTTTTAGGTGCCTTGAGTAAGGGAAGGTGGTAATTAGCACAGTGGGATAATTGATGTGTAGATTGCGGCTGGAACAAATGCTTTGACTTCTTTTTTTTTTTTTCTCTTCTCACTCTCATACAATTATTCGTTTTAACTCAGCCATGCTAATGAACATCTTACCTGCTTAGTTAAGCTGATAAGACTATACGTCTATTTAAATGGAGCCCAGGCCTATCTACAGAGAAAAAGAAAGCCATTTGGACCCTTTCTTCCTTTTTTTTTCAATTTCACTGAAGCATGAAAAAAAACCCTCTTTGACAATAGTGTTGCAACTTTTTAATCCTCACTGTCAATGTAGAAAGTGAAATACACGTTAAGCAATATCCTACCTAGAATACACACTACTTTCATTGTTGACTAGAGGCATGTGCTTAATCCATCTGCATACCAATAGTGAGATAGGACCAGGATATTATCCAATGGCTAATTGTCTGGGAATCAAAAATGAAGCTTGTCTGTAGCCAAAGAAGGAACGCTCGCTGGGTTCACCAAAAATCTCCAAGCACATAATCTTCAAAAAAAGCATATGGTCCAGACGAAAATTATGAATAGTAAAATTTATTGTGCCATATTCACTCAAACAACGTTCAGGGGACTGTATCTCTCTTCATCAGCACTTGACAAAGGGAGATTCAGTCCCAAAAATGTTTTTGCTTGTGTGAATATGGCACAATAAATTATACTAATTATCTGGGATGCAACTTTTTTTTCTTTAATTAATTTTTAGACTGTAGTAAAAAAACAAGAAGTAAGAATAGTAACCAAGAGTTTTAACATAACTAGAAGCCATGCATTCATATTTCAACAGTACTGCCTCACCTTAGCCTCAACTTAAAATTTAAAAAAAAACAACTTTTGGATTTATCTAAAGATTGAAACAGATATTCGGTGTTTTATTATAGAATAATCATTAATAATATGAGTTTATATATACTATAATATTTGTCTATTTCAAATTTTCTGTCCTGTATGGTAAAGTTGCCATTTTAAACACTTATCTATTTCCGCTTTTACCTCTGTACTAATGATCTCATTTCACACATAGTCACTCCCCCAATGTACTCCCTGAGGAAGCCCACCATTACGAAACGAAACGCGTTGGAGCTGTAACCGGAAACTGGTAGTGAACTCATTACTTTGTAAAAGCGCATGAGCATCATTTTAAATTACCATGTACCTGGGAACACTGCTGCACAGATGTCTATACAAGCACTAATCCTTAAAGGCATAACGCAAGAGGAAATTTTGTGATTGTGTTTCTTTATTATTCCTAGAAGCACATTTTAAAGGTACTACACTATATGAGATTATCTATCTCCAGGGCAGCGCAGACCCCTCTGTTCTTGTGGATTTTGAACTTACTGCTGGGAAGTAGTTGACATTTTTGCAACATTGTTTTAAGGTTAGGTTCACACTAGCGTATTATGCACAGCGCATAATACGCTAGTGTGTCTGGAACCAGGTAAGTCCACAGGTTTACACTGGCAGCGTACTTTGTTTTTATGCACGGTGTATCATGCTTAGATAATGATATCATTTGCTTAATTTAGACAATCTGTCCCATATACAAAAGATAAAACTATCAACTCTGGTCCTTTCTTGCAGAATGAAAGCAGATGTTTGTTTTCTATGCATCTCGTTCATTTTTTTTATATAGCGCTACTATATTACACAGCGCTTTACAGAGGTTCACCATTCACTTTAGCCCTGCCCCGTGGAGCTTACAATCTAGTTTCCCTATTCAGTCACACACATGTATGTTTTTGGATGTGGAAGGTATAGGTTGTAAGAGGACTTTTATTGAACCAACGAATGATTTCATAACTATCAAGCTGTCGAACCTCATAACGTTCTTCCTAATGTAACAAGGCAGCACCTTTTAACCTATATGTGATTTTTTTTTAAATTCCCTCTTAAGAAAATGCACATATTAACTATATTTCACTATGCTTCATTAAATAAAATACACACACAATGAAAATGTTAAAACATTATTCGCCAAAACATAAATTATTATCTGCATCTTATATAGCATACACTAATATGTGGGGGTATTTCTCAATGGGCAGAATGGATAAAACTGGTAAAAATGATAATATTAGATGGCGCCAATAATGACAGTGACAATGGTAAAAAATGCCTCTTTGGTGAAAATAAAGCTGTGAAATCTGAAAAGGGACATGCAATCAAAAATGCAAAAACAAAAAAACAGTAAATTAATTAGGAAAAATTGGCAACAATGTCAATATTTTTGTTTAAAAAAGCAATTTAGATGTTACACTACTCACCATTAAACAGGAGCAACCACTTATCTATTTCCATTGTTACAACATATTACATTTAAGGGGAACTATAGTCGAATTACATCTTTACATATGCAGTACTATACCTTAGTGAGAAGTGTTTCTCCCCAGTAGTTGTTTCATGTGATGCAGAATGATTGAGTAGGCAGAACTGATAAACTCCTGCACCAGGAAATGTGTGTGTGACGTGTATTTGCCAGTTTTCCATGAAAAGGTTCTCTCCCTCTGGACATTTTTGCCCTACTTACTACTTAGCTCATGTGCACAAATCAGCTTTCCCTCTGTAATCTCCTGCATTCCAACTTAATTTATGCAGCCAAAAGGTCAGCACACTGCTTAACCAATAGCAGTCAGGCAGCTTTTTCTTCGCATGCAGAATTTAAAGGAGTAGGGGAGGAAAATGTCAGCTTTCAGGAAAACTAATTAAGGAAACAAACGGAAAGTATTATTTCTTCTCTAAACATTTTTTTAACTATTTGTGTCAGCAATTGGCTTAGTATAGTAGAGTTTTATATGTATGTGTGCAGTTATATCAGCACTATAGTGCCCCTTTAAATAAGAACAAGCACTTGCAAACTGTAAATATTAGATAATATCACTTCAGACTTCAACCCATTCAACCCATTCTGGGTAAATGAAATAAACCGATCCTTCAAACACTCAAACAGTGTAAACGTAACAACATGGCTCTTTAAATACGTACAAACACTAACATAGGGGGAAATGTTACATCGTGCTTCTTCAAATATTGGAAAACGCTCACTAAATGTCAATTTTACTACATGCTTGCTCAAGCAACAGCAAACATTTAGTGTAAATACAACGGGAGAACTTTTAGTAACAAACATTCACAGAGTAGGAAGGCTACAGGCTTTAAAAAAAAAAGTTTAAAAAATAAAATAAAACAAAAATCAAATGGCACATTTCTAATAGTGTGTGAAGCATCCTTCATTTTTTATTTAAAAAGTCAGTATTTCCCCAACAAAATAGCACTCTTCCATTGGGAGAAAACCAAATACCTTCACCTGTTGATCTGGAAACGTAACTGAGAAGAAGCATCGTATTCCCCATGTTTATAAATATGCTCCTATTAGAGTATTTTGTTATTTGAAGACACTATGAAGATTATTTTATCTTCACATAAGAAACTGTGTTGTGCTGGCATTGCTACAACAAAGAAGTTGCAAAGTAAATATAATCAGTTGGGGGACTATTTACCAGGTATGTTCATGTATGTTCTCCTCTCCTTGAGCACCCGTTTTTCTACTTAGATGGAAAGGGGGATTGAGCGGTCTTTTTGAATGTATTTATGTTCAAGTAAATGTCACAGTGAGCAGTGTTATCATATTTCACTGTATTGTTTACACCTTACTGTGAACCTGTTTTATAAAGTCAACACACAACAAGCATTAATTATGCAGGTTATTAAAAACAGCAGCACATCTTAGCATTTTATATCAAGAGTCTGAAAATGATTATGATGTAGGAACTGGTTCATAGACTTCAATTTCATGCCACCCCCAGCTGTTGTGATTACTAATTCCCAATGCCTTGGCTAGTAAATAATCCAATAACTGATGGAGTGGGTCTGGGTAGATCCTATCTCAGTTTACATACTCTCTACTTCACCCATTTAATACCCGGTACTATGTGGACTAGTTACCATCATGGTGGAGTGTAACTGAACACATTTTTATGTGGCTGTGTAGTTCTAGATTGATCTGATGAACAGATTGAAATAAATTGCCAAACTATTGGTTTTCAGCTTTAGAATTGTATTAAGAAATATAACTGAGTATTATGTTAAAGAACATCATTAAAGGATCATGTCACATATAAAATAATTTTTTGTTTGTTTGTTTTTTCAGAACTCTATTAGGAGGTTCCTGTTAATAGCGGGTGGGGAATTCTGGAATTGGTCCAACTTCTGCTATTAACCAAAATGTGGAAACGCATTAGAATTTGTAAAAACCTGTGATGCAAACAGCCAAAAAAAGTTTTGATTTTCCATATAATTCTCTACGTTTTTTGCTTTTTTTTTTTTTTTTTTTCAACAGGCGCATCAGTTTGCATAAATCAGTTACAATAGGTCATGGTGAGAAAGTGATTAAAGGCTTCCAAGTTCACTGGACTTCTCAAAGTCATTGGCTGCAGTTAACATTACCTCCGGTAGTAAGGATCACAGCTCCAAAGCCTAACCAGGAAGTTTCAGGTGGCTAAATACACAAGTTATTTCATCTAAGACAGACCCGGGCAAACTACGGCCCACGGGCCACAATCGGCCCTCCAGACTCCTAAGACCGGCCCACGGCAAGATGTAAAAAAAGGGGGGCCAACCGCTTTAGGCATCAGCACACTAGACACACACCCCCAGCCCTCTGAAACCATCTGGCCCATTCATGCGGCCCTATGGCAAAAATAATTGCCTGCCCCTGAACTAAGACGAAACTTGATAAACTAAAAAAAATAGATAGATAGATAGATAGATAGATAGATAGATAGATAGATAGATAGATAGATAGATAGATAGATAGATAGATAATTTGATGGTACATGAGTCTTAGGGGGTAATTCAGAATTCAGCGAAGTGAGCTCTGAAGCGTTCGGCTCACTTCGAAAATGGTATTATGCACATGCTGATGTCCTGCATGCGGACATCAGCATGCGCA
>WMED01000025.1:43991-56501 GCA_019650415.1 Pipa parva
CTTTACCTTTAAGAATTTTTTCTTTGGGGGAACATCCTAATGAAATGGCCTGTGCATGCCGATGGGGATTATACAGCGCCGAGCGGGAACACTTGAGGATAACATCCTACTAGGAGCATTGAGGAGTAAGACGCCTGCACTCTGCTGGTACTTCTATACAGAGGTGGGGATGATCTGATTCTAATCCCTTGAGTTTCCAGACAGAGCAGTGCACAAAGTATAAGAATCAGATCATCAGGCGCCACTGCATAGAAGCACTACTAGCCTACTAAGCGGTGCAGCAGGCTGAGGGGGTTATTCACTAAGGTGTGAATTCGACTGTCGAATTCTCAAACAGCAAATTCCCAAAGCAAATCTGTGACAATTTCCCCATTGTAAAGTCGCAACAATTTTTTAAAGTTACCCTGAGAGTCTGAGAGTGGGATTATGCAGGTGTCAGTTATCTCAAGGACTGGGGGGGGGCGCGATTTCATTACTCCGCCTAGGGCGCAAAAAAACCTTGGCCCGGCCCTGCCCGCAATTATATAGCCAGTCCCTTACACAGCTGACTCAGTGGGAACAGGCTTTCTATTTCTGATTTAGGGTATTTTCTATTTATTTTGTGGCTGTCTCTCTCTCTATATATATACTGTACTGTATATTCTAAACATAGTCAATAGTGCAACGCCAATTGTATTTATAAGGATAATAACTAATGAGTTCCATGAATGTATATAAGCAGATGGTGACAGGTTGGGTGAATTTTAAAGTTCTTATACATTTGGGCACGATATACTTTTTAATGCACTCAGTTCCAAAATGAAAACATACTGTGATTCATGGGGATTCCTCAACAGGGGCGCTCTTTCCAGGGGTCTTGTAACCCATAGCAACCAATTCACTGCTAGTAGCATTTACTGCTATTGGAGGTAGCATTATGAAAGGCAACTTCTGATTGGTTGCAATGAGTTAGTAGACCTCTGGAAAGTTTGGCCCTATTGATTAACTCTCCCCTAATTAATAACTTTTATTATAATTACTTTTCAGTAAAATCATCCCAACTTCTTCAACTCATTTTTATTATATCAAAGGCAGTCCTTTACTAGTGTCACTGTATAAATCTAGTTGCTATGCAACAGTGTTGTGGCCCTATATATTGATGTGTTCCGCTGATGCAAAATGAGGCCTTAACATCACTTTCTGTGAAGCCATCTTATTTTCGTTCAGAATAGGCATAAGCAAAATACCTAATAATCATCTGATGTAATGTGTTGTCTTATGGCACATTAAGCTATCAGTGGCAGGTAGGACAGGCAGTTAACTCTTGTTGCTGTTACATAATTCAGTATGCCACAATCCTTAGTTATAGCAATTAATTACAGGCAGCATGCTACAAATCCCATGTTGCTTTGTAAGGCCTTCACTCACACAGAGCTGGAGCAGTTGGAATAGTTCATGCTGAGCAGAGATAAAGAACTAAAATGTTTCAAAGTAAGCCCTTGTCACTTGTTACACAGAAAACTGGGGTGCCGGTCACTTTAAATGATAAATTGTCACTTTCTGATGACATAAGAAACTGTTTATAAGGGTAGAGATTACATAAAGAAATAGGAATATTCTTCGTGCTTTAAATGCAGATTTCTTTATTCTATGCAAACATATATCATTCCCACAATGTAAAACTCATTTTGTATTGCAAAATACAGTATTTAGTATTGTCAATACTAAAATTCCTTGAAGTTTTGAAACAGAATTTTTATGGAACATGCTTAAAGTGCTGGTGACACAACAGTGGACCCTTTACTGCAGAATAGAAATAACCAACACAGAGTAACACGATTCAAACATCATATTACTATGTGTAAGTAAACTTACCAGTGATACACCTCCCAAACAAGTATACCTTTATCTACTTTTGTGGTGCTTTTCTCCCGAGGTGCTCAATGTTATACTGACTTCCACTGACCCGCCTCTTCTGCTCCATCAGTGATGTAAGCATGCTCAAAAGGACTGTTGGAAAGAAACCATGCTTCTCTGCATGTGTGCAGGGGAGGAGAAGTCCAGTGGCTGCCAGTAAAGCACTGATTACCCTGTGGAAGAGAACAGTGAAGTCCTAATGAAGGTATACTCATCTATGTGGAGTAGTATGGGTAAGTTTGCCTCCATCCTATTAGCTAAAGCAGCCATTATCAGGGATGGACTATAATTCTCCTTTAAAATACAAAAATGTTATAGTATAGGTAGATATAAATAGAATTCTGATATAATACTAAAGAATTGCAGTCAAAATAAATGCAATTTAAGAATATACATTTCTATATTACATTTTTTATGTCATTGGCACCACATTCTAACATCTATTAGCAGCTTAGACGAAGGGTTGAAAAAAAAAATATACTACAACTCCCAGCATTCTCTTCCCGACAGAATCTTGCTAATGAAGATCATGGAGAAAGGGAAAAGAAGCCATGAGTTTGACCATCCCTGGCGCAAGAACAAGCCTTTAAACAATCTGTCCCTCAATTATCGTATCAGTCATCAGACTCAAGAGTTATTTCAAACATTTTTACAGGAGCAGAAATGCCCGTTTTCTTCTGAAATTCAAGCAGGCAGCTCTTGGAAGGAAAGAGATCACTGGGAAAAGTCTGTTATTTTCTCAGGTTTAACTAAATAATGTATGCATACTTTCACTTTGCCATGATGAAGCAATTTTAGCCTTTAAAAACCCACAACTATTCAGGAGGGAAAAGGTCTGATTCCTGCAACTTAAATAATTTAAACATCCAGGTGGAAATGCTTCAAGCTAGTTTTCCTTTATTAGACAAAGGAAGGAGCCTTCAAAACACAAATGTACCACGGAGAGAAAAATAAGGATTGATACAAAAAAAAAAATGTAGCCTTGAGTTCAGTTCATTTGAAGAGGAAATCCTGTAACTTTTTTTTTTCCAGTGAAATGACCAGATAACCACTTATCTCAGTCAGTAATCCTCGCACCCAACACAAGCCCTTCACATAACAGTGTTATTGTCTCGACTGATCGCATAAGTAAAATAAACCCGTTCATTTTTGAAGAACCAGTTTTACAAATGTACGATTTCGTTTCATCGTCGATATTGTTTTGTTTGTAATTATTCGGGACGCGATGGCGGGGGGGTAACTATTGAAAGAAACAAGCGAAACATCTGGGCCCGGTGTTTAAAACACCTTATCGGACCTGTGAGTTTCTCAGAATGAAATCTCGGATGTAAAAATAATAATGTCAGAAATGGCTCTAGTCTAGAGGCAATGTGAGAAAGAGGAAGGAAATCAGCAGATATCTAGTGGAATGAAAGAAATGAATCCTACTGCTAATTCATTCTTTAGATTAGATGTAAAAAAAACGGAGGAGTCTTACCGTGTGAGGATACATTGCAGTAACTGATTTAAGAGTGGACTACTTCCCAGATGTCTTCAGATAACCTTATGTTACATGCCAGAGCATTTGTAGAAAACTTGCTCCATTTTAATATGTAAATTTATACTCCAAATAGACATTCTCCAAGACCAGGGCGAATGAACCATAACTGCTGAGCATCTCTACTGAAAATGTGAGGAATTCTGAAATCATTTGAACACAAAAGTCATACTATAAAGGTTCGAGACTTTTTAGTATCTCGTTCTATATTTCCTTTCCAGCCTCATGCTAAGCTCAAAAGTTCACCCACACCTAATAATTTGTCTAATTCTTTAAAATGATAAACTAGTTTAGAGTCTGGGATTTCCAAATCTCTTGCAATGACATAAAAAAAAAGAAAAAAAAAAAGGTGTCCTGTTGACTCACTGTCCCCTTGGTAATGTGTAAATATATGTGGAGCGGAGGGGGGATGGAATTTGCTGGTAACTTCAACAAGAATGACAACAAGGTAGTTATAAACTGTAGGAGTTGTGTTAAAGCCTCACAACTGGACAAACAAAGCAGGAGTTATATCAACGGTACAATTTGCAGAAAGAAAAGCCTTAATAGTGAGATTAAAAACAAAACCTATGCTCACGAATGAGTGGAAAATAACCAGACACATTACAGATACTCTAGTATTGTAAAAGTGTTTGTGCAGTGAACCATTACTAAAGGTTTTTCAGTAAACAATGAATATCTTATCATTATAAAGCAATATGTGGTGCAGCTGTATGTATTATATGAGTGAAATGAAAGTTAATAAAAAAGTGTAAGTATAAAGAAAAATGAATTTTTGTAACAGGGGCTTTGCCAGGGGTATATGTAAGCATAAAAATTTATGATCCAGGTTGAGGGGGTAATTGACTAAAGTCTGAATTGTCACGCAAAGGTGTGAATTCATCAGCTAACGACGGCCGCACACTACCCAATAGACGGCTACTGTTGCAACTTCATTATGGGAATATTCTCGTGGTCAAGACTTCACTATGGGAATCCACTGTTTAGTCAATAAGGAGTAGAGAATCAAGACATAGTCCCCCAAAGTGATGAGAATTCACTTCGACAGTTGAATTCTTGCTTTAGTGAATAACCCCCCCCCCCCCCGCAATATCAACCTTTGAAATTAAAATGTTTCTTTTTTAAGGTTCCATTTTTTTTTTCAATTACTTCTCAAGTCTTTTAAATAGAGTTTTCTGTCAGTGTGCACAATCCAGTAGGTAAAGCCAGGGGCTACCACAGGTATTAAAGGCTGGCGATGCTGAGGCCATTTTGAATCTATAGTTTTGAATGTGTGTCTGTACTCTGGGATATGTATGTATGTATGTATGTATAATTTTATTTATAAAGCGCCACAAATTTATGCAGCGCTGTACAATTCAGCTATACAAGTACAATACAGACAAGGGAAAAGTGCATTAAACAACACAAGTAAAATATCACAAGGATACATCAAATGAAGCGCTAGGTTGTGATTGACACAAGAGGTTGGAGGTCCCTGCCCCAAGGAGCTTACAATCTAAGTGGATGAAAAAGTTTATTCTCTAAAGAAACAATATAAAGCATATTATCAGAAAAATAATCCGTTAGTAACTTCTAAAGCATGTGACGTATCGATCTGTGAAAGTACTGTGTAGTCTGTCCTGTATAAGGCACAAGCATTGTGAGTCTTTTTGTTGCAGTAATGCCATGGACACAAATTATCATGCTAGTGTCTAATAAAATGCACAATCGTCTGTCACAACACTGGTATCTGAAACCCGGTGAGCCGGTCATTCTAAAACAGCAACTTCTGTGAATATTTCATCTATTATTTAGAAATGTCAAATTCAGGAGTAGCTGTGGAATAAGCTTTCCTTGGTAAAGCAAGCAGATTGTAATTCCTTTTCTAATTAGGAATCTTGCAACTTACAAAAGAAACTGTCATTTTGATAGACGAAAAACAATCTGTCTGCCAAAAATGTCGAAACTATAATTCTTTAAAAAAATAATCGCCCAACAGGAGCACGCGCTACTTTTTGTTTGATACACTGTCTTATTGGAAACCTCATTTGCCTTCAGTTGGAGAGACAACATGTAACATACGTTTCTGTGATTAATTTCCTTGCAAGTAAGAGTAATTAGAAAAAGTGGACCATTTCCATGGATGGGTTAGTACATTTGCAATATGTATTTTTCTTTTTTCTTCTTTCTCTCGGTTGTTCCTGCTTCCAATGTATATTTCGGTTATTGCATTGAACGGGGAGGTTTATAATGAAAGCAGAACACTCTTGGAGCCTCTGGTGTATAAAGGCATTAGCTATATGGTCTGACAAAGTCATAAAAATCATTAAGCACAAAACCCCCACCTATGTGAAGCCCTGTGTGTTAAATTTTGCATGCCATAATAATGCATAGTGATTTTCATTAGCTATCATTCTCCAGCTACTGCACGCTTACCAACAAGCCTGGATTAATCTAGACTTGTCCACATGCCAATATTGCTGTCAAGATTTCAACTTTGTTCAAGAAAGACAAGTTCTCTTTTCAGGCTCTTAAAAACAAAGATATCCCACCTGTTTCTCTGAAATAAAACTCTGAGCAATCTCAGTTATGGCTGAATGAAACTAGCCATTCATACCTTGTAATGAAACATCACTCATGGTGGCCAAATTGTCATATATATCTTTCTATCTAGGAGGGAGAATAAAACATGGCATGGCAGCCTTTGCCGCATCACCCCGTGCTGAAAAGAAAAGGAGTTGTACTGGGCATTGACCTCTAACAGAACATGTGTGGAGACCACCACTATGTGTATGCATCATTGATATTCAAAGTTTAATGGACCATGTGACATACCCCTACCAGTCAAATACTATGCGTGATGATTTGATTCATTAGCATATTAATGAGGACCCAACATGGCAGCAGTGAGACACTAGCACCATCAGTTCTATAAAATAGCAATACAGCCCAAAGGTACTGATTTACTGCTTCATAATATTGTGGTTTAGGCTAGCAGACCCTGAAAATCCATTAGGGTTAGGGTACATTCTTCTTTAAAGTCTCCAGTAATTGTATAGAAAAAAAAATGTAATGGGAATTGAAGTAAGTGAAACTGGATGGTTCTTAAAGAACCAGTTTGCTCACTACAGTAACAGTTTACTTGTTTCTTAACAACAACTATATTGGCACATGTGTATTACTGAGTCACAATAGCAGACCACATTTACCTACCCCGCATATCAAGCTGTAAACCCCAAAAAATCTCTGCACAGAGGTGAACCACGTTTCCTGCTTCAGGCTAGGCTCAGACTGGTGTAAATACCCCAGCGTATTTTAGGAAAGTGCATCCCGAAAATACACCGTCAAATTCAGGCCGGTGCATATTCGGTATGCACTTTTCTATTGTATTCACCTGACGCAGTGGGAACGCTGCCCCGGTGTTCACGGCTCTTCCTATATGGCCACATTTTTCATGTTGCATATGTACGCCTGACAAGTATACAACAGGAAGCGTTTGTGCTTGCGTGTTCTCACGTATAGCGCTAATGTAACCGTAACAGGTAAGTCGCATAGGGATTAGCGGTGCGCGTGTGTACCTGGCCTAATCCATATAAATATAAGGATCAACAAGGGTTAAACACTGCTTTCTTTACGGACTTTCATAGTATTATTGGCCCCTGCCTACAATAATCTTTTTTACCCAATTCAGCCAAGAATTGTAGTGGGAAGTGACTTCAGTAGAAGTACCTGATTACAATTTGCAAAGAGAACAAAAACAGTTGTTCAATCCTATACCCTTTGTAAACATAAATTCAAGCTGCTTTAACTAGGTGAAGTCAATACAAGGTGATGCATAAGATTATTAACTAAATATGAATTCAGTGGCTTGAAACTAAACTATTCCTTTTGTAATAAACACAAGATTTTGGGTCTAGAAAGGTGTTGAAAAAAAAAAAATCAGCAGTGCCCAAACACAGTTTAACATTCCCAAGCACAGATGACAACATGTACTATATATCCAAATCACTAATTCACAATGGTGTCGCTAAGAGACATGCAAACTTAATCTTCTGTAGTCTTGGAAGTGACATTGCAGGCAGGCAACTGTGCTTGGCACTGGATAGGCAGAAAGACTGTACAGTTGTGAACAGCTGGCACGTAATAGATAATTTAAGGGAAAGTGACCCTAATGTATAATTTTTAACTGGGAAACTGTCAGGCACCATTAGTTCTAACAGGATCTGGCAGTACATTGATAGGCTGATGGTGCATTGTAAAAGTAAACTTCTCCTACAGTTACCTTTATGCTAGCGGCTTGGAAGAAATAAAGTATTAAGAATACATTTTGCTCAAGATGTAAACTGGCCAGCCATTTTATTTCTTGTGCATGTATGTACTGTTATGCAAATAAAGATTGTAAGGAATGTAAAAGGATGCTGTTTTTTATGTAAGATATAATTCATTACATTTATCTGTATTTATCTATATCTATCTAACTGTATTTATCTATCTATATCGATCTATCTATCTCTATCTATCTATCTATCTATCTATCTATCTATCTATCTATCTGTATCTATATCTATCTATCTGTATCTATCTATCTATCTATCTATCTATCTATCTATCTATCTGTATCAATCTATCTATCTATCTATCTATCTATCTATCTATCTATCTATCTATCTATCTATCTATCTTTCTATCTATCTATCTTTCTATCTATCTATCTATCTATCTATCTATCTATCTATCTATCTATCTGTATCTATCTATCTGTATCTATCTATCTATCTACCATACACACACCAATCAGCGATAACATTACAATCACTTAGTTTTGTTATTCTTTACTTTACTCTCATGCAAACAATACAGCTCTAATCCCTGAAGGTATGGACTCTACAAGACCTGTGAAGGCGTTACTGTGGTATCTAGCAGCAGATCCTTCAAGTAATGTAAGTTGTGAGATGGGGGCATCATGGATGAGCCTTGTCAATGGCCTTGGGCCTCCATGATCCTCTTAGCGGTTCAATGATTGTCCTTGCTTGGACTCCTTTTAGTAGGTACTATCGACAGCATACTGGAGGCAACTCACGAGCGGCGAGCTTGGAAATGCTCTGTGGTTCAGCCATAGTTTGGCCCTTGTCAGAGTTACTCAGATTTTTAGTCTTACACATTTTTCCTGATTCCCATAGATCAGCTTTAAGAACTGACTGTTCACTTGTTTCCTAAATATCCCTCAGAAGCCATCACAGTTAAAAGTGTAATCTAATTTTGTGTGCTCACATTATCAAACTGTTCTGGTAGTGGTTTCTGAAGTAAACATGCTTATTCTGTAATCAATATGTCTTAAATCATTTACATCTCTTACCTTTAAATGGTTTAAACAATTATTGTGTAATGTTTGATATAAAATGATTAATGTTTGCTGAATACTTCCAGGTTTCCATGACATTGGTAGTAAATTATATGACTCAATAAGGAATAGTAATAATAAATTTTAATGTTGGTACCAAACTGGAAGATAACTGTAAATTCTGATTATGAAACGGGCTACGTCCATTGTTTCCCGTTTATGTTTGTTTGTTTTTTCATGTTTGTGAAAATCCGTCTCAAAAAATGGCAACTGATGTATGAAACCTACAACCTTTTAAAAACCTGTTTTAAGGAGTGCAATTCAAGCCTTCGTGGACGCAGGCGTTAAAGGCAACTGCGCATTTGTGTAAATAAATATGTAATTCAAATTTTGCTTTGATTTTTATCAGTAGGTTTATTTTTTAAGGTGTATTGTGATTATTGTTTAGCGTTCTTTTTTACCATTGAAAGAATGTTTCCTCACCATTGTGAGGTGGAAAATCCAGCAGTGTGATATCACTGATGAGGACTATTAAAACCACTATAAATTGCACATTTTTAAATGTTCATTTATTAAACACGCATGTTCATGTTTTCAGTCACGTGCTTATAAAAATGAAGTCAAATTCCTATCCATCTATACATTTATTACACACACATACGTATACACATATGCGGCAAGATTTACTAAACTCAAAAATACCGCTCTTGAGTTTATCGAGCGAGATCTCGCAACGTTCTCGCGAGAATTTTTAGATTTTTCCATCTCGATTTTTCGATAAAAAGGTAGCCATACTACTAATGTAAAGTATGGCTACCTTTCGATTGAAAATTTTGAAAAATTGAAAATCTCAAAATCGAAGAAAAATATTGCGAGAACAATGCAAGATCTCACTCATTAAACTTGGAAAGACTGAGAGTGATCTTTCCGAGTTTAATAAATTTTGCCGAAGGAATCCTTCAAATACCTGTCCTATGTTTACACCTTCTACACACATAAATATACACACATACTGTACATAGATTACATTTTTATACCTAAGAAACATATGGACACATACAGCACATGCACTGCACTCATAAATGTACATATATATGTACAACACTTAGGCAATACACAGTCACATACACACACAAATACATACAAAGGCACATTTACACAAAGGAATACACAGATAACAGTAACCAATAGAGCAAGCTCAAACAGACAGGGTATTGAATTACTGTTCTCTTTGCGTTATTGACAGTCTGAAGGTTTGCCATCTCTCCTCATGTGGGTATATTACAATGCCCCATTGTTCCCATAGCCTTGTTCTTTAAGTGCCCCATGTAATAACGTTAATGAGGTGATAAATGTATTAACCTTTGATACAGGTGACTTGCTTTCCCAAATAACCTACACCAGAACCACTTTGTAAATATGCACGCTTCATTAACCCATGTAATACCAAAGCACCTGCTAAAGCAAAGCCATTTCAAATCCATTCGAGATAAGGCATTGTTGATTCTTCAAACAGTTTACCAATGTGGGCCAAATGCATTCACAGCTGCTCAATCAGATGTTTATTTATTTATTTGTTTTTAAATCCCCCTCTCTATCTGTTGGACACCGTCTGCAGGGGATAAAGTGGAAATAACACACGGAATCTCGAATCTCAGGAAAGAAATTGAGCTCCAACAAAATAAACTCGAATAATGGATAGAGATTCAACAAACATAATTCAATTCTTGCTACCTCTCTGACCAAAGCATTACCCATCGCTGTAGTTAAAGTGAATTGATGCATTTACGCTTCTCTCTCTATCCTCCTGGGGAAAAGAATCAGCTCTAATCTGATAAAAGTAACGGTTTCTAACATTCCCTCAGCCCGCGAGTGCCTCGAATCTATAGCATATTTATACGGAACAGGAAATTGGCTTTGTAAAGCCTTTCATAGATTATGTAAGGGAGGAAAAAAAAGAGGTGAATTACTCTTGATTAAAACCAACCAAGTAGGTCGTTCTTAAATGACGGAAACTGTGTGAGATGGAATTTAAAAAAAAAAACGAGCCTTTTTTTAAAAAAAGAAAAGTGTTGTAAAAGGTCATTCTCCCATTGTTAACAAATGAGTTGACTAATTACCAATTACAGGGACATCCACTCGCGCACCTCTGAATGAGTAGAAAACGTAGGGAAATATGAAATAAAGAAATAAAAGGTAAGTTATTCAGCGTCCCTCTTTCATATTTATAGTTTCCGTTAAAGAAAAAGTCCAAATTTCTATCCTTAAGGTTTTACCTACAGGAAGCCAGATGTGTGCATTCTGCATGTGACCTAAGACAAGCCTGGAGGAAGAACGAGATCATTTTTTCGTTCATCTGCCACACCGTGGATTGCGGAAGCCTTGTGAGGTGAGAGAATCTGACAGCACTAACTCTCCAGGGCAGAACTTTCCAGTCAAGTGGATCAACGGACTGAAAATCTCTTATGAATAGTCATTAGGCCTTCATTACAAACCCCTCACAACCCACATCTTCTCTCTTTTTTTTTTTCTTTTTTTTTTAAACCAAATGCCTTTTGTCGTTTTCACAAGGTGCACTATTTAATTACCAATTGATTTCTTTATATATGACAACATGTCAGAAAGCAAAAATACAGAGGAACCCCCTCAGGGACCAAAGTCTGTTAACTATCAGCATGCCAGATTAGTTTAAGCTAGGAGAAGTATTATTCTTTGTGCATTGTAATTATTGTGATTTCCTAATTTACATATATTGGGGTTTTTTTAGGTTCCAATGCTTTTGTACATCTATAATGTGAATCTACTTGGTTTAAACAGGGAAGTCTCTATTAACCACACTATACCAGTTTATGTACACAGTACTTACATATTAGTGCCGAGAATGTTTTAAACTATTCACATTAATCCTTGTCTCGCTGAGGCTTACAATCTAATTGGCCAACCATAGGCTTGGAAACATTCTAAAGGCAGTTTCATTCTTTTGGATTGGAGCACCTAGAGATCTATGGTGGATGCATATAGACTACATGCACATGGCACGATAGATAAAGTTCAGCTCAAAGTATCGACACTGCTAGGCAACAATGTGAGCCCATGACCCACAGTCTAACCAAGAATTGTAGGAAAATCTAATCACGATCACACAATGGTATAAGGCGCTCATAGATTTTTATTTTCAGCTATTAAAATAAAAATATATTAACAACAGCAATTGAGTACTGAAGCCCATATCAACCAATCAGGATCCAATAGTATAGGGATGTTCTAACAAAAGGGAGCTTCTGATTGGTTGCTCTGGATTGCTATATCTTAGTAAATGATTGACCCGTTGATAGGTTCCCTTGCCTGTTATTATGTTATTAGGACATTATTTACTTTCACTAAAAACATTTCAGGCATTCCATAGCTGAAGCTAGTAGAACTAAACCTTGCTGGTATAAATGCAAAAATTAAATCGTAAATAATTTTTTAAATACAAAACACCAAACCTTTCTTCATGATTTGCTGCTGGCAACACACATGAATGATTAACTCTAGTTATTAACAATGGTCAACTTCATCTTTAAGTGAAAATGGACTTTCTTTGCTAAATAAAGATTAAGGAATCGATATTTTTCTACTGTTAAACAATTCCTAATTTTTCGGTATGTTACTCTTAAGTGTGACCTACAACAATCTAAAGCAGTAGAGGCCATAGGAGCCTGGAAAGCTTGCATTTACCATCTATTCCATTAGCCAATAAAAGGTATCACCT
>WMED01000026.1:0-25619 GCA_019650415.1 Pipa parva
TACCTGGTAAATGTAATCATCTGTGGTACAGAAAAGATCGGCAAGAGAAGCCATGTAAATGAATGGGTAATACAGCAACACCAACCTGCACCCGTACAACGAACAGTGACAAACCAATCCAGACACCACAGTCAGTGCCGGAGGTTTGTGTGTGTGTGTGTGTGTGGGGGGGGGCATGGGAGGGGGGGAGCCGCCTCTGACCACAGTAATAACGGTGGAACACAAGCTGTAAAATGAAACTTCTAATCTCTAGTATTATAAGGTCACAGACTCACAAGTGAAGTCACTCGATGTGTTGATCTTTTTTTTTTTTTGCTTTAAAAATAAATCTGACTCGTGTATAAGTTGACTACACTATTTTAAGTGATTTTTTTTAGCTAAACTTTCTCGACTTATACACGAGTATATACGGTTAGTTTATTTTAAATGGGTTTAGGAATTCTGGAGTATTGGGCTGATGTTACCTGCTGTACTGAAAGCATAGATTTTACATTATTGATAAGTAATATTCTGATGAATAAAACTGTCTAGAGGTTTGGAAAAGATTTCACATTTATCTAATTAAAAATAGGGTGATGATGCCATGGTGATATAAATATATATCAAAGGACTGATCAGTACAAATAATACAATACAGGGAAAATGGAGTAGGGTGATCTCCAGTCTCAAAGGTTCACTGGCTAAAATTAATTACATAAATGACTAAAGCACTTCTGTAATATATTTTATTCAAACATTTGTTAATGGTACTTTAAAATTTTAAGTTAAATATACTGCACTACGCGGGTGCCTGCCTGATCCTTATCTTATATGCTGTGTAGCTATTGGCTAGAAGACAGCTGTACAGTTCAAAACAGAGACGATCAGGCAGACAGCCATGTGCTAGCTTCTTGCTACAAAGCACTAAACTGGAGGATTGGGCAGGCAACCAGGTACAATATTATAAAATTTATTACAAAAATGTTTTAATTACTTATATTATTAAATATACTCTTTGCACCCTGGAGGTGCAATATCTCCTTCAGTACAAATCACAACAAATCAAAGGGTATGATATTCATTATATAATAACTAAGCTTTCGAGTCATACAATAAAGGACCACTGTGATATGGTGGCAAATTCTGTCACATGTTTAGATACCTTAACAATACATTTAAAAGGCTGCACCATGATCAGGAAAGATAGGACCAATTGGATCTTGGATAGGGATTTTTTTTTTTTTTAACAGGAGGATATTGGGTAAAATAGAATGGTTAACTTTCTAAAATTGACACGAAGTTATATTTGTAGCTATGTGTCATCACAAAAAATATTCTTTATCACTGAATAACTTCAATTATGTTTTAATATTTTCAATCTTCTATATTTATCTAAAGCATTATTTATTTGCAATACACCTGGAAAATAAACAAAAATACATATTTAACAACAATTTTGAATAATCTGAAATAATTATTCCCCTGTTTAGCACTTTGTTTAAATGTTGCTAAATTGTTCATTTTAATGACAGACTTCCTATATTACATATTTAGGAGTCCAAATCACATTTCACACTAGAGACCTATAAATGTAACTATTATCCACTGTGAAAAGAGGCCTTAGAGGTCTCATTTAAATAAATGAATTGAGCTGTAGCAATGCATGCATGTAATTTTCTTTGCTGGACCAATAGAAAAAGGATGCAACAAGTTTCTTTGTATATGCTTTTGCAAAACAAGGATACTAAGCACTGGTTTCAAATCAATGCAATTTCCTCAAGTCTTTCAGCTATTTGACTCAGATGAATAGATTTAAAATGATGTTGAAGCTCTTTTCTCGACAACTTTTCCAGGAAAGATAAGGTATGAATAAAGAATATAGCTGTATAGCTTGTGCCTAATGATTTTTTTCAATATAAACAAAAAATTAGACAGCTGCTTGCTTCAGTGGTTATGAAAAGATCCCTGTCTTCAGAGAACACTTAATTATTAAAGTGACTTAATACATCAAAGCACCCGCTGGGAATACATTAGCCCTACATTTAACTGCTGGCAGACGGAGATGAGTGATGCACAATGTTTCAAAGAATATTGCCATTAAAATAAGGATTCTTAGATAAAAATGGAGAACGAAGAAAAAATATTTTCCCTTTATGGTCCTTAATCTCAAGGACAACTTGACCAAACAGTGTATTTTTTATATTATAAGATATATTATTTATGCTATGCTTCAATAATGCACTTTATGGCAAAAAAAAAAATCCCTTTAGGCTCTTAAATGCCTCATTTTGAAATGAAATGAATAATTTCTATCACACACCCATAAACAACATTGTCCTTTTTAGAAGAAATTCTTTATAGAAATACTATTTCTGCCTTTATATAGAATAATTTCATAAATATTGAGGGGTATTCTACCCATCTCACTTACAATTAACCCACATAATAAAGAATTTCCATTCTAAAGATATATGTGGCCTGCTTATGGAGAATTTGAGAACCCTGCTTAGCTCTTACAATGTTAAAAGTATGGGTATGCAACATATTCATTATTTCATCTTAATTTCTGTCTGGCACTATAGAGAAACACATTTTCAGTCCATTCATTGTACATTTAGTTGTGAGATATCATTCATTTACTTGGTTGACAATTTCTTCCATCACGATAGGTATACTTTGGTAGAAATTTGAGATGCTATCCTTATAACAGTGGCAAACATGAATGTGGGTGCTTATTAATTATTAGCGCTATTACTTTTATATAGCACTTTTATATTGATTATTGATATTATTATTGATTGATTATATTGATTTATAATGATTCACCAGAACAGACTCACTGAACAAGTTTTAAGTTACAGGCTCAGTTTTCCTTCATATATTTAAATGTTGCACTAGTTTTTTTTATTTCTGCTTTAAAAACTTCTTGTTACAATGATTAAATAAATAAGAACTATTATTGAATACAGCTGGTTTACATTTCTTCGAAGTATATATCACATAGTCAAAATATTGTTCACACCGATGGACCAAATTTAGGCCTTATTGGATGCAAAGGGATGCCATGGGGTAGTAAATGAACTCAAATGTCCTTAGGTAAATTTAAGTGATGGTGGTTACTAACAGTAGAGGTAAATCATCAGGAATTATAAGAAATCATAACACTTTCCATTGTAGCTTGCGTCCTAATAATGCTAAAGCTGTTCTGATACTGATTCAGCAAATCATTGCAAACTGAAAGATTTGTAGCACATTTTGGCTATACACAGAAATGTATGAATGTGTCTCATTGTGAATCTCCCATAATGCAACGGAGGATATATAAGTAATAGGAACTTGTACTTAAATGTTAAATAATGCAAAATAGGTTTGAGGAAAGATGCCAAATTGAAAGTCTTTAAGAAATCACTTAAGATTCAGTACTTCTGTAAAGCAGTTTCAGCTTCTTCTGTATTTATGAGCTATTGGGGCTCTCTGGGAAGCCAGAAAATATCAATTTACACTGGTGCTTAGTAATATAAATTGATTATAACTGATCTGTAAACTTAGAAGCAATAAATGTTTATTCCAAACAGCTATGATATATTACCACATAAACAAATTTAGTCCTGTGGTGTTCAGAGAGAAAACATTCTAAAATCTAACTAATTCATACATTCATGTGATTTCTCTGCCTACATAATATTTCTGGAGGCTGTGTAATTCATGATAATAATTTATATAGTGGATAATGTGCCCCCTACTGTAATTTACTGTAAGGATATTATAAGTCTCAAGCAGTTCCATGAACATGAAAGCCCAAGACCACAGGCTATGCTATTAAACCCATGTTTCCACTGTGTAATTGTCTGCGGTTGCAGTTCTTTTCTTCCACACATATCAACTCTTGCTGGTGCCATTACATCATGGTAAACTATAAGTCTATGGTCTATGGTCATTAACAACAAATGTCAAAAAGTCTACAATTATATTAATTGATCTGTGTGGGATTTTAACTCATAAAATGGATTCAGATGCAGTCAGTAAAGTCAAATATTGCTTATTTGTGCTATTAAGATAAGATAAGCCTTTATTTGTCCCACAATGGGGAAATTTGGACATCTCAACAACAAAAGTGACAGCAGTTTTTTAAAAATAAAGAAATAGCAAAAGTGACTTCAAATAATGTGCATTAGACTTAATATACAGCAGCATCACAAAAATTATTTCACATATGATACATTAAGATCAATTGGTAATTGCACAGTTTTGTTAATACAGGGTGTGGTTACCGAGAGCAGTGCTGATTGTACAGTCTAATAACAGCAGGAATAAAGGACCTGCGGTAATGCTCCCTAACACACTTCGGATGACGCAACCAATCACTGAAGGTGCTGCCCAGTGCCACTAGGGTCTCGTACATGGGGTGGGATTCATTGTCCATAAGAGATGCTAGCTTGTTTAGCATCCTCCTATCTCCCACCACCTGCACTGGGTCAAGGGGCTCCCCCAGGACAGAGCTGGCCTTCCTAATTAGTTTGTCCAGTTTATTCCTGTCTGCATTGGTGATGTTGCTGCCCCAGCACACCACTCTGTAAAATATGGCTGATCCCACCACAGAGTCAAAAAAGGTCTTAAGGAGTGGCCCCTGTACTCCAAAAGACCTCACTCTCCTCAGCAGATACAGTCTACTTTGTCCTTTCCTATAAAGTGCGTCAGTGTTGTTCGACCAGTCCAGATTTGTGTTGAGGTGAACACCCAAATACTTATAAGAGTCCACCATGTCAATGTTCATTCCCTGGATGCTCACCAGTGTTGGAAGAGGGTGACTGTGTCTACGAAAATCCACCACCAGCTCCTTAGTCTTTCCCGTGTTGATCTGGAGGCGGTTTCCTAGGCACCAGTCCACAAAGTCTTGAATCACCTTCCTGTATTCTCAGTCATCATCGTTTTTAATTAGACTAACAACAGCAGAGTCATCAGAGAACTTTTGTAGGTGACAGTTCGGTGAGCTGTACTTGAAGTCTGCAGTGTACAGGGTAAAGAGGAACGGTGCCAAGACAGTTCGCTGTGGGGCCCCTGTACTGCATACCACCAAGTCAGACACACAGTTCCGTGCCCTCACATATTGTGGTCGATGTGTGAGGTAGTTTATAATCCATTCTGTCATATGAGAGTCCACACCTATTAGATCCAACTTGTCCCTCAGAAGTCCAGGCTGGATGGTGTTGAATGCACTGGAGAAATCAAAAAACATGATCATCACAGTGCTCCCCTGGTTCTCCAGATGAGAAAGAGCTCTATTGTACAAATATCTATTGAAACAGGCATGACTGAAATGCTTACAATAAATTCATACTTTGTGGCTTCATATTTAATTGCCAATGAGCAAATTATGAAAGCACAAAAGCTATCACACAATGGATACATTTAAATTAGAAGGACCAACAATCTAAGAAGGTATTTTTATATTTGTATTTCTAGAAACTGACAATCCATTATGAAAAATGCACAAGTCCCAACAATTTTTGAGACTCCTGGCCTTCACCATCCTACCAACACTTTGAGGACTCCTTTCCTCTACCGCATGTGCTGCTGTGAAGATGACAAATATTGAATTGTGGTGTTTCAATCTTGTGAATAGAAATGAAATTTGTCTCCTGCAGGATTAGCCCTTGATCCCCTCCTTCCCCTCTACCATTTGTGAAGTGCTGTAAGTGAAAAAGTTAATTGCTGAGGGTTAATATTCATCACTGGTGGTACACTGAAGGCGCCATGCATTCACCCTCCTATACCCCTCAACCTCCATGCGCTGAGGAGAATAATTTTGAAAACCATTAAAAAACATCAATTTTCATTTTGAAAGGGCCCTAAAGTAATAAATAATATGAATGGGTGACTGGAAGACCTGAAAATGAAGTATAAAAGCTGCATGTAGAAAATATGATAATTTAATAGCTGACATTATGAAGAGAATATTTCACTAACAATATTTTCTAAATCACCATTTAATGAGGAATTAAACTTTGACTCAATCTCTTATTAAATTAATCTGTCTGATATATAGGAAAACAATGGGCAGTGCGGTGGCTGCTCAGTGTTTATCACTGCTGCCTTGCAGCACTGAGGTCCTAGGTTCAATTCCACTCTGGACTTCATCTGCATGGAGTTTGTATGTTCTCCCCGCATGGGTTTCCTCCGGGCACTCCGGTTTTCTCCCACAATCCAAAAACATTAATCTGTGTGTGTGACAGAATAGGGAAACTAGTTTGTAAGCTGAAGTGAATGATGAATCTCTATAAAGTGCTGCGTGAAATAGTAGCGCTGTATAAGAATAAATAATAATAATAATACAAATTAAAGTACATACTGTAAGATCTGAGGCACAGGTCTTCATAGAACTTTATGAAGAACTCTATGGGGGTTGTAGACTAAAGTCCAAATGGTCATGTAAAGGTCTTAATTCCCATCTATTTGCAGCTTCCCAGTATTTGTGTATTGAACAAAATCTGTGATGTGGTGAATGTGTAGTAAAGAAAAGAAAAGGGTTAAAACATCTCATGCTTAGTATGGTGTTGACTCATTCTTCCTCCACTGTAGAAGACAGCACAAGACTCTGCTGAAGTAGTTGATAGCATAGAATAATGACACTCAACTCTTCTTCCACCTGGGGCTCAGTGGTTTGAATTTCTTGTAATGAATATATATATATTGTATATGCTTCTAAGGCTTCTAAGCACCAGGCGGAGGCAAAGCTGAGAATACGCATTATTGACTTGATTGCATATAGTATCACCTATGCTAAACTGTCACTACATATTTTAACAAAAGGTTCTGTACTTTGGTGGATTTTCTACACCTTTACTGATTAATTTATTTACATTTCTATGCAAAAAAATATTCAAACAATCATTCATATAACTCTATGTGGAAGTTTCTGCAGGCATGTGGTGTTGTAAATTCACTTCCGAAGGCAAATTCACTTTTTGATAAATATGCTCCATATTACTCCAGAATAGCTGAGAATTTTACATTTTTAGTAAATGCAAAAATGTAATTTGTAGACTAATTTTCTCTTGTAAGTTTTCTAACTTGGGGTGGACAACTTCTTTAAGTATGTTAATATTAGACCCAGCCCCCCCCGTTGTATTTTTACTAAAAGTGAATACAGTGGTACCTCGAGATACAAACTGCTTGGCATACAAAGTTCTTGAGATACAAATTGCGATTCGGACCGTTTTCCTGTTTGAGATACAAGCTGAAATTTGAGATACGAACTGTTGGGGCTGGAAAGGATTCATTTCATATGTATTATTTTAAAAAAGGATAATTGGTTTGAGATACAAACTGTCTTAAGTTACAATCTCGGTCACGGAACAAATTAAATTCATATCTCAAGGTACCACTGTACTTTATTACTATACTTATTGTTGTCACCCTTTTATTCGCATTTAAATGTTATGAAAACATTTAACTCTGATGCATTTTCATAACCATATTTATTGTACTGCACTGTTGTAACCATATACACCCATCAAATACGTGTTTTGCACATGTTAATCAAAAAGTTGCTTGTTTGTAATAAAGAATGCAGAAAAACTGGTAAAGAAGTAGGAGTTCAGAAAATGTTCAAATAAGTCACATGGATTTAGGAAAAGTGGAATGTTAAACATTTCACATGCAGAATTACAGTGACAAAGGATCTAGTGTAGCCTTGCATCTCAGTCACTCAAATCTAGTACTCCATATGAATAATTTGATTTCCATTAATATATATTACAGCCCACTGCTAGAATTCTGTGTAGGCTGGCTGCTGATTAAAAATGATAGTCTTTAATAAAATTACTCACTTTACATGTCTGAACTAAAAATACCACCTTGAAAAATATGCTGCTGGTGAAATTCCTCTGAGACAACTACTGACTGCAAAATCTGAAATTCTGCATAGAAATATTGCTAATTACAATAATGAGTAATGTTTTACCTAGAGACTTTAATATAATGAATAGGCATCATAAATATTGATTTCGGTTATAGCAGAAATAAAAGTAAATCAAGCTGAATGGCACGTCTGCAAAGTACACTGGGGCAATTTTATCTATCAACAGTGAATATAAATACCATGAACATTTCCATATGCAAAATAGATCTGTTTGATAGCAAGCATTGATCATGGCTGGAGTTTGGCCTAATTGTTTTTTTTTTTGTTGTTTTTTTTGTGACACAGGGGTAATTTTATTGTATATTAATTATATTATATTAATTATTGCTAAAATTACACTTTTACTATTTTAATGAAAACAAAACATGAAAGGGTCTTGGCTGAAGACTGTAAGGTTGGGTGCACATAGTTGTTTATTTCATTTCTTTGATGCCCATTAAATGCTTTTAGAATTTGATATGATGTAAATATATGGTACCATGCACACATGCCTTTATTTATACATTTCTGAAATGGTGCTTTTACATAATATTCTCCAGGCAGGAGTTTTTATCAGTTAATGCAAGTTTTAAATGTAAAGGCAAAAGATTACAAAATGCTGGAAAATGCACTTGTAAATGCATAGTTATTAGTAAGTTTATGTGAATTACTAAGCAGTATTGGACTGGAGCGCTGGGGCCCACCTGGAAACAAGAGATCAGGGAGCCACTAATCAAAATATTTTTTTTCTTTTCTCTTCATTTCATTCTTTGGTCCCTGTGATTTATTGTATGCTTCCTTTATTTTTGTCTATAAACATTTACCTTTTTCATAGTAGTCTCAGCAATATGCCATAATGGTACAATGTGAAACTTCAGGAGGGCCCACTGAAGCTTGTACTCTCTGGGAATTTTCTCTGTGTCCTGATCACCTAGTCTGATACTGTTTATAAATTAATGTGCATTACAAATACCTGTGTGTACACTATAGAAAACTATCGGCCTCATTTTTTTATTACATTTTCTTAATTACACATTTAAGGGTTATCTATTAAAGAGAAAATTTCCCTGGCCTAGTTACCTCGCATCTGTTTGTGTCCCTACGATCAGGAAGTTGCAAATTCACTACTCCATATTCATGAATCAGCTGATAGACTTATCAAACCAGTCAGACGCAGTGAGTCATGTAGTTCAGCATAGCAGACATCAACCAACGCTTTAAAGGGATTCTAGTCTCGGCGAGACCAAGAGGGGAATTCAGGATAGTCCGAAGTGAGGTACAGAGTGTTCGCCTCACTTTGGACTGACTGATCTGCGCTCGCTGATGTCCTGCATGCGGACATCAGCAAGCGCTTTAAAGGGATTCCAGTCTCGGCGAAGCAACTCTTTTGGTCTCGCCGAGACTGGAATCCCTTTAATGCGCTCGCTGATGTCCGCGTGCAGGACATCAGCGAGCGCAGATCAGTCAGTCCGAAGTGAGGTGAACACTACGCACCTCACTTCGGACTATCCTGAATTCCCCTCCAAAAGAGTTGCCTTGCAGAGACTGGAATCCCTTTAAAGCGTTTGCTGATGTCTGCGTGCAGGACATCAGCGAGCCCATAACACCATGTGCG
Source organism: Pipa parva (assembly GCA_019650415.1). Taxonomy (NCBI): domain Eukaryota; kingdom Metazoa; phylum Chordata; class Amphibia; order Anura; family Pipidae; genus Pipa; species Pipa parva. Next base: position 9,495 of record WMED01000026.1, read on the forward strand.
AAATGAGGCGAAGGATCTGGACCTCACTTCACACAATGGATTACCTCCTTAATCTGCTATTTAACAAATTCAATAAATTAAATACATTTTTTTTTTTTTAAATTGGACTGAGTGGGTGATTGTATATTCAGAATATAAATAAGTTTGTACTCAGAGAAATGAGACGTAAACTCAATCAAAATAATTCAGGAATCTAATATCACTGAGTGTTATGTAGGAATAACTACCATTTAAATCAACAAATAAAGCAGACATGCATTATTAGGAAAGCATTTGACTTGAGTTCTTGCATCTCAATTATTAAATTTATTCTTTGTAAACTATTATATTACTATAGATGTAGATTCACTTTATATAGCAGATAATGTACCCAATTCTGAAATTTAGAAAATTAGTAAGAAAAGTTCTATAACAACTGTAGCCAGGAGCACAAATACAGAGTTTAAAATGCTCAGTGATCTACTAAGCCTGTTTTAAGTGTAGTAGCTATATTGCTGGCAAACTTTATACTCCATGTAGATCAGGGGTCCACAGACACCAGATAGTGCCTGTTTCACGGGTTTCAGAGAACACACAATGGGGTACCATGGGGACTGGATTGTCACTAGAGGCACTATAGCTTACCCAGAGTCTGTTAGGCCTCTGGAAGCACTAAGGCATACAAAACATGTGGATAATAGGTGCAAGGTGGTACACCTCTGAAAGGCACTATGGCGTAGAGTGATCAAGTCCTGAAACAGGGAGTGACTGGAATCAGGAACAATACATGACTTGGGAATAGGGTTGACCCACTGTACCACAGGGGAAGCTGGTACTGGTTAACATTTGTGTGCAGAGTCTACAGAGGTCCTAGTCATCAAACTGAAACCCCCACAAAGGCACTTCAGGTCAAACCCCCACTGAAGTTAGCTGGATATGACTTACTTGGGAAGGATAACAGGATCACTTGGGTCAGTGTAACAGAACTGAAACGCACAGCACCCCTGGGCAGAAGCTGAATTGGAACACACATCACTCTTTGGGGCAGCAAAAGACTGGAAATCCTCTCCTGGAATACACTGGCATTCTACTGTAATGTGAGTGCTGACAGGACTGTGGCTGTTGTGCCAGCTGTGAAGAGACACTCTGGAGAACCCAGGACTCTGCAGAACCCTTTAAGCTGAAAGGTAAGTGAATGCATGCAGATAAAGAGACTTAAGATCAATAGAAAACAACAGGCAGTCAAGATCTGGTGGTAATTTCACCATCAACTAAGAGTGTTGGTGCATAGAAAAATTAGAGATAAGTAGTATCCAAATCCAAATAAATTGGACATTGCTGATCTGAGGCAACAAATTTTGTTGTAGCTGCTGCTACAACCTTTGGGCCTCTGTAAATTATGCAGAGGATCCTGGGATCTTCTACCCCCACCCTATCCCAATCACTCAGTTGGGCAGAGTAAACAAATAAATATGTAGGGGTCCTGTGCAGGACAATGGGGGTATATGAGTCCACAAGACCTCATATCCATAAACAAAGTACTCAGTGGATAAGAGGGGAATTATTTGATACTGACCCTTGATGCCCAACCTTTATCTTGAGGGGTCGGGGGTCACTAACACAGAGTCAACTGGTTGTGAGGATGTTGGGGTAAGGGGCATAACAGTGCAAAAAATATGAGCCATGTCCCTACATTAGTGTCTTCACTCTCCTTCTCCTTACCACAATTACAAAGTGGGATGTGGAAGAATTTCAAAATTAATATGCAGGAGTCTCTGGGACCCCATACCCACAGCTTGTGGGTATTTAAGCAGAATATCTATAAATAAAATATATTGTTTTGTTGTCTGAAAATGTATGATATTCATAGATGTAAATTACAATATACACTAAAGATAAAGGACCTTATTGTCTAAAAGCTGAATAGTCGCGTAAAGCTCTGAATTTGCATCTATTCAGCAATTCCCTATGTTCGCTTATTATGTTCTGTGATGTGGTGAATACCAATTCAGGTAGCTAGTGATACCTGTGATCTTATGGAGCGCTTCGCATCACTTTGCATGTGTGTGTAGAGGTGTGAATTCGACAAGGGAATTCACCCTTTCGTCAATTAGCCCCATTTTTATTTGCAGAAATGATTGGTTTTCAAAATCTTTCAGAATGTTTGTACTAAATTTACAAGAACCTTCTTTATTTATTGGCAACTAGACACAAAACAACCACTTCTGGTACTTTTCCCCAATACATGTGTTCTGGCAACACAGAATGTATTTCAAGAATATGAAAATGTAACGGATTCTAGGGGAGGGTAATTCACCTCTGTATTTCCATTAATTACTAATGTAAATTCTGTTTTTTCTATATCACAAAGATACTTTACAGTCACATAGATTTTAAGGCTAACCCAGTACTCCCCCTAATTTAAGACAGATTCATTTTAAATGGTACCGTGGATCCATGCTATGTTATAATTTTTCACTGAAAATTTAATGACGCATTTTCCCGAAATAGTTTTTCTTAAGAGTTTGGAAGCAATAAAACACTGTCATTTTTGAAACCTTATAAATTGCTGCTTATGCTTGCTGACAACCTTTGGTGGATTTTCATCAAATGCAAAAGGCACTATACGTGTCAGAGTTCTAGCATTAATGGCTGCCTTTATTTTCCCAATATGTCCTAAGAACAATTCAGTCATTTTAGCATGACTTACTGCATTGCCCCTTGTCAAAGCTCTGGACCCCTGTCAAGAATCTGAACCTTTTTTCGAATACAAATACTTTCTGATTTTAATTGAATAATCAACATATTTTTCCTTTTGACTACTTCTACATGTTTCAGACAAAAAACAATATTTAAATGCCACAGGGTGTCTCAATTTCATTGTCATTTCGATTTATGATAGAGGACTAGAGGTATATCCAACTGCAAATGGAATTTTTCAGCAAGATAATTCCTATTCAACAAGTTTAATGGTGCAAGGAACATAACAATGAATCTGTGAGATGAAATATAACAAACCCATTTACATTATGAACCAGCTACCAGCCAACAACACACAACAATGGGAAGTAACAACATCAGCATTGACCAGCAACTAATCTGATTGTTTTTGGCGCATTGTCCATCTAGCAGCACTGTTCTGGGGGTGTAAAGTTCAATATCAGTAAGGAACTCCCTCTGTCATATGCTAAATGTATATTCCAAGAGTTCTATAGCTCTTGTACGTGCATTTGTCTAAATCATTGACCTGTACTTATGCCAAGATTAGCTGCATATTTAAGGTGTGGGATATGGATATAATGGAACACTGCACAAGTGTGAAATGAGGTAGTCGGGATTTCAGGTGTAGCCAAAACAATGAAACACAATAATGTGGACTAAGATGGTTGCTATTTAGACAAAATACAGTGGTATCTTGGTTTTCAAACGACTTGGATTTCAAACAAATTGGTTTTCAACCACGAAATTCGAGAAAATTTTGTCTTGGAATCTGAACAAATATTTGGAACTCAAACACCCGAGATGAGCAGAATGGCATTCGCAGCATCAATACAAGTCAATCTGCGATTGGATTTCTTATGGGATAAATTGTTTTGGTTCTCAACCAAATTTGGTTCTCAACCGCACTTCCAGAACGAATTGTGGTTGAGAACCAAGGTATCACTGTAACTGAATGCAGGGCAGAGGCAGTCATGTAGCATACAAAATCAGGGAGATGTACATATATGTATATAGAACACTATATGATGTCTTCATAGTGTGTCTCTTGGCATCTAAAAAAATTGCATCTCAACCAAGATATGGAAACCTTGTACCAGATTGTATTATTTATTCTATCTACAGCAAGCCAGTAAATCTAATTGTGAATTGATTACTATGCTTTCTATGCAAACTATATGTATGTATAGTGTATAAAAAGTATTCATTAATATCTTATATTTAATGGGTAGATAAGAGATTTTAAATAGAAAAGTCATGGATGTTCTCTTAATTTGTACTGTCAGGTGATACACAAGGAACAGAATGATACCTTTCCATAACAAAGGAAAAAGGGCCTAATAAATCCTGTGCATAAGAGCTGACAGTGTTCCCTTCCTCCATCCAATCAAATGTAATTTAGGTAGTATGCTAAAGCTCTTTCCCTAATTGAGAGGTTCATTAATTTACTGTCCAGTTTCTGCCTAACAGGGACTGAAATATTTCTCAGTGTATTGGATTGCTAATATGCAATCAGATTCATGTGTCCAGTGTCATCCGTGTCAATTCACATTTGTCATTAAACAAATGCTTTATCTTAATGGATATATTTTGAGGAAGTTGTATTTAAAAAAAAACTGGCACATGAAACAGAACTGAATGCAGCATACAGTATGCCAAATAAAGCTATTTGTTTGTCCTAAATAAAAAGCACATTGTCATTTTTAGTTGCCTAAGGAAAACTGACATCCAACTCCATAGCTGTACATATATGACCCTAGATCATTTTGCTAAACATTCATATTGTGTACTAGCAATAACCCTAGAGAAGGCCCTGTGCAATCAACAGCAACTAATGTAAAAATCTTATGCATCCACAAAAACTGGAATTTTAATTAATAATGCCTTCTTGTATACTGTCCTAAGCCCTATACTAGGAAAAGGAAACAGGCAATAGCTTTCATAACCATCTTCAAACATTTGCATATGTAGAGCTATTTTGACTACTAGTACACCCTTTTCTCAGGGGGTGAGCTCCCGCTAATACATACGGAGACAGCAATTAGCAAATAATAATGCCAGACACCAGGAATTCTTGAGCACATTAAATGAAAGCAGTTTATTGATAACCAATAAATATTAATAGAATGTGAAAAGTGAAACTGGATTAACTTTATACAGGTACTTACAAATTTTATAGTAAATGTAGTGTAATTCACACAGCAGAGCACTGGTTATTGCAGTTAGTAGTCAGGAATTCTCTGGAAGGAATAGATTGCAGCACTTTCCCAAGAGGCCCAGCCCTAAAGCTGTCACTTATACCCTGACTGAGATGTCTTATAAAAGAACCCCCTGGGAGTGCTAAACCCACTCTCTCCTGGATGGAGCTCAATACTGCCAAGATATACAGTATATCCTGACTTTCACTCACACTAGCCTAGAGTGAGCTAACAAAGAGCTTCTGTCTCTAGCTAGACTAATCCGGTCTCTTCTCTTCCCTCCCTGGAAGAGGAACTGACTTCCTCCTGCATTGCACTCTGGGAGCTATCTCTCTCTTTCAATATAGCATGCATGCATAATCTGAAACATTAATTTACTAGTGACATCTACTGGTGGAAGTGAGCAGCTGCAAGCTTTGCTATATAAACAGACTGCAGACATTTCCAGTATACACTTCTAATTCCCTACACATACATTATTATTAAATAATTAACTTCATATTATATCTACCTCCCATTTGTTGTATATATTTTAGCCCTATGAGGTTGCTGTTCTTAAGATAAGAGCAATAGCACTGTTTTTTGTAAATATTTTTTTATACTTATTTATTTATGCAGTTATAGACCAGTGTCCCATTTCTTACAGCTCTTGTTACCCTTCTATCTGTGTATGTAAGTCTTCCTTCCACTTAGATTGTAAGCTCTATGGGTCAGAGAACTCCACCCTCTTATGTCAATAACAACCTGCCACTTTAAGTGATTTCACACTTATAATTTACTCACCTGTAATGTGTAATGCACTTTTCCCATGTCTGTCTTATATTTGTATTGCTGATTTGTACAGCGCTGCGTAAATTTGTGGCGCATAAAATTATACATACATACAAACATACATCTATTCAGTTAGCCAATAAAATGTATCACTTATACTCAGCTTGTCTCTGCTTATATCTATGGCTAACACAGTGCTACACTCTACTGCCTCCAGGATGTTATTCTATAATGCATATCCTGTTTTTATTGTTTTAATTAACTTTTTTACTTTGGAAGGTACCAAAGTAAAAGAGAACTATTGTTGTTTTATACTCATTTGCTAGTTTACCATCTTCAAAATTATATATTATATGTTGATAAGTCACAACAGTTTGACGAAAAACATAACAGCACAGATTATTTTAAAGTACTCCACTTAACTTCCTAGAAAAAAATGCAGTGTTACTGTAATGAGATGTATATTGAAATACATAAAGGAACTTGGTCTCTGATAGCTTCTACACTAATTAGCCTCATAACTTTTCTGCTGCATAGGTCAAGAAGGGAACAATCATAATAATTTTTCATCTTTAAGATAGGGTTCAAAAGGAAAGCATGCTTATATTAATTAAAGAAAACTACATTGAAAGCATATTGAAATTATAGTTAAAGTACAGATATACAGCTACCAACATTATGAAATTATTCTGTTAAGGTTTAATACATGACTCAAGATTTTCTGAAAACATGATTTAAACATATGATAAAATCCTATGACAAATGATATCATTAATGATATCACATAGACCAACTGAAACTTTAATGCATCATTGACCATGGACGTCATACAGCATCTCCAATGATTTTATAACACTTGTTAAATCAGCAGTTACCTTGATCCAGTGCTGGGACAAGCTTTTATTGTGCCCTAGGCGACTATGCCAAAATGCCGTCCCCAGCAGTCTTCCCTCCATTGTGCCCCATACATTGCAGCAGGTACACCATATAGTGCACTACAGCACAGCAGGTAAAGTGTTGCAAGGTCATGTGTAGCTCTACAATTTTCAAGTTCCTTTATCAGAGCCAGCCTGTAAGTAGTGCGTCTTACCTGAATCGCGGGGCTCGCCACACTGCTCTGGTCCCTCAGTGGCAGTCGCGGGTCTGCACTGACATTGCTGGCGTGTGCACGTGATGAGGGTACATCACGATCATGTGCCCGGCTCTTTCCCTATTTAAAAGAGCCTCCCTGGAGTGTCAGCGCCTGGTTATAGAGCTCTCTCTGTCTTTTTAATTACTTCTGTGTTTGATCTCTGCTTGTTCTTCACCTGCCCAGACCTCTGCTACATCCTACAACTACCCTTTTGCCTGCCACATGCCCTGAACTATGTTCCAGTATTATGTTTTCGCTGTTGTCCTGCCACCAGTGGACAGCTTCCCTAGGGGTCGCAACCTTGGAACTCCCAGCAGCTAAGCCCACACCTTCTTGTGAAGGTCAATGGTGAAGACCAGGGAGTTCCTTAGACTCCGTGCCCTATGGATAGCTTGTGTTAAATCCCTGTGAACTTGTGCTGCAACCTCCTACTCTGCCCAAATCTCTGCTGAACACACCTTACACACCCTTTCTCCATATTTTGGTGCCCCAACCTTCACTCTGCAGACACTGTGCTGACCCAACCCCACCTTTAGCCATACTGTACTGCTCCACAAAACTCTCCCATTCCCCATACTGTGCTGCCTGCCCCACAACACCCACCATTTTCCATAATGTAATGTCCCTAAAACCCCCTCTCCCGCTATGTGCTACCCTTACAACAACCCATTCTATACTGTACTGTCTCAACAACCTCCTTCACACTGTGCTTCCCCCACAACCCCCCCTCCCACACTGTACTGCCTTCACTACTCCCCTCCCACACTGTTCATCCCCCACAACCTCCTCCCATACTGTGCTTCCCCCACAATCCCCTACCTCTCTCCCTACTTGCTGCTCCATGCACTCTGAAGGAGGGGGTGCTATCTTGGTGCTCACTACCCTGCATTTCCATGTCCATACCTACCTCTGTGAGCCAATCACTGGAAGTTAAAGGCAACGCTGGGGAGGAGATTACTGTAGCTTTATGTACTAGAGCAGACACAGCCAGGCAGGGAAGAGGTAGGTAGGAACAGGTAAAAGGAGGGGGCGGCGAGCACCTAAATAGTGCCTCCCCTGCAGCAGTGCCCTAGGTGTATGCCTATTCTGCCTACCCCTTGGCTTAGCCCTGCCTTGATCAAATAAGCTGAAATAAAATACATCATCAAAAGATATAATACTTTGGATTTTTTGGCAGACTATAGGTATTATTTTAGTTTTTTTTTTAAATATTGTTCATAAATTGTTATACTGCACAAAAGAGCATAACCTTTTAACAGTTTTGGAATTTATACTGTGCGGGCTAAAATGAAATATGCATTATTAATAAGAATGCAAATATGCAAAATAATGCTATGAGAGGTAAGAAATAGTCTTTTTTTTATATTAATTCTTAATCCTGAACAGTGATATATAGAGGCTAAATATATAAACATAATTGCTTTCCAAAATTGAACTAGTTTTGGATTATCACAAGGCCCACTACATCAAATTGAGAAATAAACTGGGCATAGTATTAGATAAATTAGTTAATAATCATTTGGTTATGTTATCTTACTGCCCAATAAATCATTCACATCATCTCCTCTTTTCCCATCAACAAACCACTAGTATACTGTAGATGGCCTGTCTTTAAAATATTATAAATAGTTAACATTTTACATATACCTTAATATAATTACTATATACACTCATTTTCTCTAATCTGAAAAAACAGCTTCACTCCATTTAATGAGAAAATGACCAAAATTAACCAGCAAATTTTAAAGAAAGTGTAATGCCATATATATACTTATATATATACAGTATATCAAGGATCAGGGCACCAGTAGTTCTTCCAAAACATTAACAAATTTATTAACCAATAGAGCAGGGTAAACAGTTAAACAGCCAGGAGCTTTGATCAGTTTAGCAGCATATAAATCATCAGAGTTCCCCCTTTGTGGTAAGGCACTTATTGTAAAACAGTTACAGAAGACACATATGCACAAGCACATTAACATTTAGTACTATTATCCACAGGACCATAAGATGTGTAGTTACCACCAGGAGTTATACTTCACCCTCAGAGACTCACACATCCCTCAGAGGAAACACATGATTCTACAGGCCCCAAATCAGCAATGTGTTGGACTTCTCAGGGATACCTTCTTTGTGCAGGGCTCTCCTTAGTCCCTACACCTGTCCTAATGAACCCTCACTGTGTATCCCAAATCAGGTAGGAAATATGCTTGGCCCCCTAGGAATCTTATCTCCTAGTGGGGTCTGATGCTACCCAGGTAAATGAACCTACACTGCAACTCTCACCACTCTAAGGTGAGCTAATGATGTAAATCTAGATTCCTAACCTGGGTCCCTGTGGTGCCATTCACCAGCCTGGTGAAGGCAGGATCTTGCTCCTGAAACACACTCAGCAAAAGACAAAAGGATAACAGTCCACAACCCTATATATAAACACTTCACAAGGTGGGACTAAATATTACAAATAGCAAGCAAGAAGTGACATTAAGGCCTTACTAATTAAACACCTATATAAAGAGATGTAGATATAGATTTTACCACATGAGGGAGCTCCAATATAAGATATTAGTTCTCATTTTATAAATTACAGACTGAATAGAACAATTAGTAGTTTTGGTGAAACTTGGGACTGCCAATTTTCACCCGGACTACACTTGAATTCTGCACCCACTGCTATAACCATGGCATGTTTGTCTAGCTGAAGAAATCTATTTTTCAGAAGATATATATTTTGAAGGGCAACACTCTAGTTTTCTTGATTGTTAGGTTGATATTTTTACATTTTCTTTGACCTTTTTCTTTTGACTGTGGGTAATTAAATATGACCACAGCTTTATTAAAAATAAAACGCTGCACATTATTCCATTAGTTGCTGTAAATGAAAAGAAAAAAACACCAGGAGTTCCAGCCTGCCAGTGAAGAAACCAAAGCCAAGAAGGAGTCTACAAGCCCCTTTTTGGGGACAGACATAACTCACCAAGTTATGTATAAATAATACTGAGTGTTGACTTTACCAATAAAGCTGTGGCAATATGTAAAGAATCAATAAATATAATACCAAGTACAAACATTAGATTCAGTTCTCAGGAATGTTTTAACAATGAACATATAGGGATGGGGGGGTAAGTTTTAAAACTGAGCTGCAGCTTCAAGTGGGCTCCAACAGCAAGACAAGGGACTAAGGGGATAATCCAGCATTCAGCGAAGTGAGCTCTGAAGCGTTCGGCTCACTTCGCAAATGGTATTATGCGCATGCTGATGTCCTGTACGCGGACATCAGCATGCGCATTAAAGGGATTCCTGTCTCAGCGAGAGCAAAAGAGTTGCCTCGCCGAGATGGGAATCCCTTTAATGTGCATGCTTCGGAGCTCACTTCGCTGAATGCTGAATTACTCCCTAAATAGCTAGCTCACCTCCAGGACCAGAAGGAAATTGTGTGGGCACATGAAATTTAACCTTTTTTATTATTTTATAAATAACTGGCTAAGTTAATAGCTGACTTGGAATCCATAGTCCAGGGTCCCCCACCCTCTCCAACCCCAGAAGAAGAAGGAAGACCATACAGACTTTATTTGATTTGAATCTGCTGCAGAAAGATCTAGTGATAATCCAGGAAATCAGAGAACATTGTTGTTGGACATGATTGTTTGCAAAAGAAAGAAATATGTTTTCAAGTGGTAAATTATATTAGCTGGAAAATTAGACTGCTTATCAGAACATAGCCAACAGTTATACAACATCTGATATGATCCAAAAATGAAACAGCATTAGTCATTTCCAAATTGGCAACCACTGTCTTACCCATCTGTGATTCTAGAATCTTTTCTATGAAGTAGGAACACTGACCCATATTGGACCCATCTCTTCTGCATTTAAAAAATTAAGAGTGGTTTGTCAAGCTAGGTTGTTAGGCAATACTTTTATCACTTTGAGCAGATAAAAAAAAAAGTAGAATTTGACAAGATTTCAAGTTTTTTCTTTTTTTCTTGTATCATTTAGGCATAGAAACAAACTGAAGTGGAAAAAACATAAAGAAAATCTCAGTTCCCATCTTCAAAAGCCAGGCTTGCACATAATTATCGACCATTCCTCTTCTATTCTATCCTGAACTGATGCAAACACAAAACCAATTATTCTAGTCATTGTGGCAAATAATTGTCCTAGACTAAATGTTCCAAAGTCTGTATTATTACTATTACTATTACAAATGGTACATTTAGTACACAATGTAACTTTACAGAGAAATAAACTTCCAATCAATAGAACGACTTGTTTAGCAGCATTTTTTAGTAAAAGATGGAATACACACCGACTGGAACTTAGTTGGTGATATTTAAAACCCCTGCCATCACATCAAGTTGGCAGGACCTGACATACAAATGGTATGGTAGATACTAGAGAAATATGACTTCTTGGTAATGCTAATGTTGCCAAAAATGATAAGCAATAGATATTAACATATTACAAATGAGAATGTCTGAAAAACTAAAAATATGCAGTGCCAATAGTAAACCTGTACTGGTCAGATACTCAAATGAGAAAGAACTGTAGGGCAGAGAGTGTGCAAAAATCTTTGTTAACACTATAATAGATAGATCAAGATGTAGAGCCTCATTGACTGAAGGGTGAATTCACCTGTCTAACTCACTTTGCTACAATTCGAGTCACATCACCAAAACAGTCACAAATTAAGTTTTCAGGATTGACTAAGTGGAGAATACACTTGTTGAATAGGTGGACAGTGGCAAACGCTGACAGATGCATAATGTGGCATAGTCAATCAAATAGAAGTAGGATGAGAAGTCATGTGGAATGAGGCAAATTTGACAAGTGAAGGCCAGTGACATCAGTCTCACCATATCCCACTAATTGTATTCTGTGAATATTCTATCTATTTCTATGTCACCTTTTCCCTAGGTCATGTCAATTAGTAACATTCACCATTGTTACTTTTTAATGAATAGTCACCTTACGCAACACTGGAGCCCTGTCATTAATCCCCCAATTTGCCAGTCTGAAGTGTCAAAGTCAAACAGGTGAATTGGGAGCAGTTAACCTGTCGCTTTCGCACCTTTGACACACTTTGCCTCCTAGTCAACAGTAGAAGTACCTGTGCATATGCACACAAATTTATGTGAAGAACTCCATAAGTTCGCTACTCACATAGTCGTCCAAATTGGTCATGTATTTGCCACTTTGAAGACTTTGCTCAATAAGAGAACATTTAGAAGTGGAGAATAGATGCGAATTCACAGCACTACATGACTATTCAGTTAGTTAATGAGACTCATAGAGAGATAGACCAATAGACAAATATAGAGATAGATAGACTGACAGATAGATAGGTATAGTGGACTATTTGATAGGTGAAGTTGCTTTAGAAGTTCCTTTTTATTAGTTTATTTTTTAAAGTATTATAAATATAAAATTAGATAAATGTAAGGATAGCAGTTAGGATGCAGTTTATCATACCCTGAAAGTTTTATTCTCAAATTGTAACTTTAACTTACTTATATTGCTATAACAGCATAGAATTATGTTTTGTTTTTGTGTACCACATAATTCATGTTATATTCATCACTGTTTTTGGATCTAACAGTTTAGTTATTTTAAAAACAAAAATGTTTCAAAGAAAGAAGACTCTTTTGTAACTGTTAATGTACAGATAGTGTTCCCAGGTGAAAAAGAAAAGATCCTTGTTTTGTATTTTGTTCACTGTGCTGCCATTTATGTGATAGTGGCTCCACTTGAGTAGGAAATTAAAGGCCTGCTGGATTTTATAGACACACTCATATAGAGGGCTTTTATTCCTGGGCCTTCACCGGCTTTAGGAAGGATCCCATGGGTTCAAATTTTACAACTTGGCCTAAACAAACAGATTCTGTTATTGTTCACTTCAGCAGGGGAAACACAAGCTTAGATGTCTACTGGGTAGTTCCACACCACAATAAGGGCCATAGTGAAGCTAGCCATTCTGGACTTACCAGATGTACACTTTGTGAAAGAAAATAGGTTTGGAAAACCAATTGCTCCATTCTGTTAAGCAGACTCTTAAGAATCTTGAGAATATTTTAGGTTCTTCATCTGTTATTCTTTGTAAGTAAGAATAACAAAATGTATCCTTATCAATGTTCTTGTATATTAAGTTGTTTTCACCCAAGGTTATTATGGAAGCATTCCTAATACTCATCATTTATGAATATTGTACTTTCCTGGCCCTTTGGAGAACTTTCTTCACTCCAAACTACACCTTCCCAAATCCAAGCAATCACCAATATACTCACTGATCCTGATGTGTGTAATCTACAGGAGGTCTTTATCTTTGGACTTGATCTTCCAATTATGCTTCCTCTTCAGGCTCCCCACTGACACTGAGCAGCCAAGGTCATAACTGAAGATCCTACCTGAGAGGGAACAGCAAAAACTTGTAAGTTTTATATAACCTTTGCCTGTTGCTGACTGGTTAATGGCCTCAAATCAATTAAGCAATCATGAAGAACCTTGGGATATAAAAGGCTTGCCTGAGAGGAACCTTTTATAACTCAAGCCTCTTCCTGATTGGTTAATTGATTTGAGGTCAGTAATAAATCAGATACAGGCAAAGGATATATAAACCTTACCAATTTCTGCAGTTCCCTTTCAGGGATGATCCTCAGCTATAAATAGATGATGGTACTGTTGTCACAGACTGAAAGTGGATATTCTGTACCACTGTGGGGTTTGACATAGGTACACTGCGAGGCATGGAGTCTAAGAGGCTCCTGGTCTTTACCTTTAACCCCCGCAAGGAGGTACCAGGCTAAGCAGCAAGGAACCCCTTGGTCACGGCCCTTGAGTGCACCCTCCACTAGGTGGAAGCTGGCGGGCAGTGAGGACTAGAATGGGAGACACTTGGAGACTGTCACTTTAATAAGAAACTGAACTTTGGAGAGGAAACAGGAATCCAGATGGAAGTACAAGTACCATGGAATAAAATACAAACTACTAGATAAACGGAGCCTGAAAATACTGTAGCTGGAAGCTCAGGCACATAGTGCCTGAGCAATCCAGAATTTAAATCTCCCGCCACGTAATAGTGCAACAGGAGCACTCCTGACACACATGTCAGTGCAGTATCAGAGGAACAAGCTGGCAGCATGTGCACCACTGGCAGTACACAAGAGAGGAGAGGACAGTGCAGCATGAGCCACTTTGCAAAAGGGAATAATGGGTTTTCGCCACCCTCAACCAGGTGAACACATGTTAAAGTTGAAAAAAATTGGGCTTAGTAGAAAAAAAGGGCTTAGTAAATTTCTATATCGGTGATATTGATATCAAAAATATCAATACTGATATTGCCAGGATCGACCAAGCGGAGGGAAGTTGTACGATTTTAGTAAATATGTACCATTTTTTTAATGTCTTCTGTGAAAATTTATTCTCAGCTATAGGGCAGTGGCTGTGTGGATATATTTTATTAAATAAACCAATATTAATTTTAATAAAAATATAGGTCAGCAGGTGTTTTTATGGTAAAATGAATGGAACTGGAAGCAGTCTCTGTCAGTGTTTCAGGCTGCATGTAAAACACATAACCTTGCCCTAAGCTTCACTGGATTCTCTTTTGAAAAATCCTCACCTATGTCAGTAAATACACATACACTTCCTACATTCATACACTTCTGAAATATGACTTTTTAAACCCTGTTTAATTGGAATATTTAATATTGCTTCATTTTTTTAATGAAAGGATTGAGTTACATTAAGAAGCCAACCATGCTGAAACTGTCCTTGTAGCAAACTCTATTTTTTAAAACACACATTAATTAGTTGTTCTAGGGCATTCGAGTGGATGATAGGGTTGTGTCCTAAAAAGTGATGATCAAAGTAAAATTCAAATAACAGAAATGGAAGGAAATGCTTGTGTAAATAAATTTGTAGTTAAAATGAAGAACCTGGCACACTCCAGGAAAGTCATTAAAACGGATGATGGCTCACCAGGTATACAGCCTCTCTTTCCACTTGTAGCTAGTGAAAGTAGAATCTACTGAAAGTCTGTACCATCTAAAACACTGTATAGATTTATATACATCACAATAAATGATTATTATACCCTTTTTAACTGACCAACTGCTTATATAAAGATACAATTTACTGTAATGTATCAGATTTGGAAATTTAGTAAAGATATAAATAATTATTTTGACTTTTTTAACCTGTTTTTCATCAATTTTTCACCACAAAAACAGGCAAAAAAGGTTGAAAATTATGTTTTTCTTTATCATTTTGCCCCCATTTTCCTCCTTTTTCAGCTGTTTTTTGGGTATAAAATGAGCAAAAAGGGGGGTATAGCAGTTGAATACATGATTTTCAACCTTTATGTCCATTTTTGCTGTGAAAAACAGCTGAATAATGGGTGAAAAAGTAAAAAGTAAAAAAAATACATTTTTGACTTTACTAAATTTCTCCCTTCAAGACTAATAATTATTACTTATTCGTGTTACACATTTTTTTTTATCTTGTGTGTACAACACATGCGCCTTTATTTATATCAATTTATAATTGTATAAAATAGCCAAGTAAAGGGGCTGGCTCTTGTATTCAACCATCTCAAGACAAACTAAAACCTTTCAAACAAATTATAAAACAATACCAAATAACCAATAAAGACTTTTACAAATATCTCCAAATATGCAGGCACTGTCTAGACAAGATTATCATAAACCCCCAAATAAAGCCAAACCCACTAACTCTGTACCTACTAGGACAAACGACACACAAACATGGATTATCCATATGTTATGGACAACTTACCCAGAAATGGGAATTCAAAAAACTCGCATTCATGAAATCATGGGAAACAGATCTTCAAAATAAAATAACAGAAGAACAATGGAAACAAGCAATAAATGTAGTACCCCGAGCATCACAATGCATAACGCATCTAGAACTCCCTAAAAAATTAACAATGAGATGGTATCTCTCCCCTCACCGAATTGCCCAAATATATCCAACCGCCAATAATCAATGCTGGAGAGAATGTGGTGAAGAGGGCAAATTAATACATATCTGGTGGACATGCCCAAACATCCAAAACTTTTGAAAATAAATATTCCAAATTATATTCAACATATTCTAAACAAAATATAAGACCACAACCATTTACAGCATTACTTCCAGGAAATTTACAGGACCTACCACAACACAAAAGAACGATAGTTACACATATTCTTATAGCAGCAAGAACAACATTGGCAAGACACTGGAAGAATCCAAACCCACCAACAACAGAATATGAAAAAATAATAGCTGATGCCCAAGACAAAACCCACAAATATTACAAACAAT